>ML778217.1:392701-403922 GCA_009831015.1 Picea engelmannii
TTGGAACCCAATAACCAACTCCAAATGATGCTCCAAAGACTGACACCTATCATGTGGATCCAAATAAGAAGATCCATCCACATAGTGGAAAAGGGTCATAGCAGAATCTAGAAGGAATAATACCACTGTAGAATATGTAGACTTTACATTGGTAACTAGCTCTTGATGTGAGACCTTTATGTTCTCTACAGAAGGTGGAGTAGAGTCATCAAATAAAATATGGAAGTGGTTGTCATCCCAGAAATGACAACTATCCATATACCAATCATCACAATCGGCATCAAATCGTACCAAGCATATATTTCTTTATTATATTCATCCTTGAGGCCCTCCATAAGAAATATCTCCTGCATGTTATGCAATGAATATTGAATACTACGAAAACTATCATTGAGGCCATGTGTGAGGCTGTCTATGAGGCCATGTGTGAGGATGTTTGTGAGGCCATGTGCAAATGCATCCAATCTATCATCCAATTGGGCTTTGAATGATTCAAGAATTTCTTTCAAGGTTTGAGATGAAATAGACATATGAGCACCCTATGAACTCTTCGGTCCTGCATCCGTCACGAAAAAACTCAAAAAATAGACCCAATAAGTTTCGGCAGAAAATCGCGGCTTTTTCTAGAAAAACCCTAAAAAACTGTTGAAGTTAAAATGTTCATAACGTCACTTCCCGGACTCTGTTTCGGCTGATTGTTTTTTTGAAATTGGGTGAAATTGTGAGAGGAAATCAGATATGTAACTTTCTTTGGAAATTTTGGCTTCCAACTTCTACAAAAATAAAAATTTATCGCCGTCGTCCGCGGAAAAAATCCTGAAAATTTGCAGATTTTAAAACTTCAATATCTTGACTTCCCGGACTCTGTTTCGGACGATTTTTTTTTTTTTTAACTTGGGTGTTTTTCTGAGAGGAACTTAGATATACAACCCTTTTCTGCAAATTTTGCACAGAAATATACTGAAAATGTCTGGAATGTCATGGCCCTATTTTTTCTTCTCCGAAAAAAAAAATCTGCAAAGATAAAAAATAGTTGCCCACAACTCTGGCCAAGGAAAGTGCTCTGATACCACTTTTTAAGAACCTAAATAGATATAACAATATAATAACCACAAATACTGAATACACAATAGATCCACAAAGCAATATAGAAGAAACCACATTCTATTATTATCAAACCCTTGAGGTAGGGCAACACCATACAATGGATCATATTATGGAAGGGATCCTCTCCTGTTCACTTGCCTCTTCAAGGGGGCATCCTCCTATTGAGCTATTGATCCAAATACAATACTTCTCTTCATGTCTCATTACATTTCTTGAACCCCTTTATATAGTGCTACCATCACCTAAGAACATTCTAGAGGAGGAATATTCTAGAAGTAGAACCTTCTAAGAAGTCCTCTTACATTTATTATATCTAACTACCATAGTGGGCCTTATTTAATAATATAGTGGACCTAGTCCACCTTACATTGAATGACCTCCACTATTATCACTATGGGTCCTCTGGACCCCCCCACTACCTCTCTAGCTACCTTACACCCTGATAACATTAAATATTGGAAAATATTTGAAGATGACAAACAGGTAGAAAGATTCCTTCAAATGAGTGATGAATTTTCTAATTTTGTGAAGAGAATGAAGATGCAGCCATGTTCAAAAATGATGACCTTTTTTAGAATCAGATTGTTGGAAGAGATATAGTGCATCTCAAAAATAACATTATTCCCAAAGGCTTGGTTCCATTGGAGAAGATTTTTGACAATAACGATGTAGCCAGAAATTCTAAAATCACTACAAATGATGAGGATCTAGAAGATTGCAACATTGGGACTCAGGAGGATCCCAATATCATCAAACTGTCAAGAACGATCAGTCCATAAATTAAAAATAAGTACATTAGTCTTATGAAGGATTTCACCGATGTCTTTGCATGGAGTTATGAATATTTAAAGGTCTTTATACTAATGTAATTCAACATGTAATTCCCATCAAGGATGATCATAAACCCTTCAAGAGGAATTTGAGAAGAATAAAACCTTTGTTGTTTCCATTGATTGAAAAGGAGGTAAGGAAATTGTTTTATGCCAAAATTATTGTGTCCTTAAGATTTTCCAAATGGGTGGCTAACCTACTACCTGTCAGGAAGAAAAGCGGTGAGATAATATTATGTGTAGATTTGCGTAATCTAAACAGGGTCTGTATAAAAGAAAATTATCCACTTCCCAAGATGTATTACATACTGCAAAAGGTGGTGGGATCTCAGAAGATATCAATGCTTGATGGATTTTTTGGTTACAACCAGATTATGGTGCATTTGGATGACCAAGAAAAGACAACTTTTACAACAACTTGGGGCACTTTCATGTATGCAAAAATGCCTTGTGGGCTTATGAATGTTGGAGAGAATTTCTAAAGAGCCATGGAAATAGCCTTTTTTGATGAAAAGGATAAGTTTATTTTTATTTACTTAGATGATATCATTGTATTTTTAGACTTTGATGATCAACATCTCAAACATCTAAGAAGGGTTTTCCAGAAATGTAGAAATTTTGGCATCTCATTGAATCCGAAAAAGTCAAACTTTGGAATGAAAGAAAGAAAATTGTTTGGATACATCATTTCAAAGGAAGGGATTAAAATATACCCTAGCAGAGTGGAATCAATTCTAAATATCAGCACTCCCAGGAGCAAGAAAGAGGTACAATCTTTCCTAGGAAAAGTGAATTTTTTGAGAAGGTTTATTTCTAACTTGGATGAGATCATAAAGTACATAACAAATATGCTTAGGAAAGGAAATGAAATAAAATGGACCCCTAAATATAGGAATTCTTTTGAATATATTAAAGTGGCACTAACCAAAGCTCCAATGTTAGCCAGCCCAGATTTTACAAAAAAATTTATCTTGTTTTCTTTTTCTTCAGAACACACCATTGTTGGTGTTTTGTTGCAAAAATATGATCAAAACTTTGAAAGGCCTATAGATTATTATATAAATACATTGAGAGAATCCCCACTAAGGTATCACATCATGGAAAAACAGGCATATTCCTTGGTGAAATCTCCTAAAAAATTTAGAACTTATATCTTGCATTCTCGTGTCATTTCCTATGTACCTAGCAATTTTGTAAAGGACATTTTGAATCATCCCGATCCTGAAGGGAGAAGGGGAAAATGGATATAATTAATTTTGTAATATGACCTTGAAATCAAACCTACATAGTTGATTAAGTGTCAAGGGCTTGCAAAATCGATGATGCAGTCAAATTGTGATCTTTTGTGAATCAATTTTATTGTTGATTTATCAAAAAAATCAGAAGAATAAACAGTTCCACAGATATCCCAAAGGTTCCTTGATTCTCCTTAGTGTGATGATATTATTTATATATTAATAAATTTACAAGTTCCTCCTAGTTTGAGCAAAACCAAAGATAGATTTTTGAAGTTGAAAGAAGCAAAATTTTGCATTCTGGAACATTCTCTGTATTGGAAAGATCTAGGTGGGATGTTGTTAAGTTGTTTGGTGGAAGAAGACATGAAAAAGGATATCAAAGAGTTTCAAAAAGGTGATTGTGGGGGACATTATTATTGGAAAACTAATGTGCACAAAATATTGAGGGTAGGGTTTTATTGGCCCAGTATTATTTCTGGTGTATACAAGGAAGTTTCCAGCTACCATGAATGTCAGATATTTGATGGAAAAATAAAGTTGCAGCCTCTACCTTTAAATCCTATCTCTGTTGAAGTACCATCCATGCAATGGGGTCTTGATTTAATAGGGGAAATTCATCCGCCATCCTCTGCTCAGCATAGGTGGATACTGACAACCACAGACTACTTCACCAAATGGATCGAAGTAGTACCCACAAGGAAAGACAATGATATTGTCATCATTCAATTTTTAGAAAGTAATATTTTGTCTAGATTTGGTTGTCTAGTCAAGATCATCACTGACAATGCAGTGGCATTCAAATCCAAGAAAATGGAGAGATTCTACAGTGACTATAATATAACTCTTAGTCATTCCACAACTTATTACCCACAGGGTAATGGGTTGGATGAATCGTCTAACAAAATCTTGATCGGGATTATTAAGAATCTTTTGCATGAGAACAAGAAGGCTTGGCAAAAAAATATCATCTATGCATTGTGGGATGATAGAATTACCACTAAAAGGTCTATTTCCACATCGCCTTTTAGATCATATATGGTTTAGAGGTAGTTTTTCCTACCTCATTAGGACTTCTAATGATGAGACTGCTACAAGAACAAGAAGATAAACCCAATGATTCTTTAAGGAGAATAAACCAATTAATCCATGTACAACAAATGAGAGAATAGGTCTTCAATAAATCACAGCTACACTAAGATAAAATGAAAATATATTTTGATAGACACAATAAGGAAGATGATTTCAAGGCGAATGATTTGTTACTGAAGTGGGACACAAGGAATGAAGACAGAGGGAAACATGGGAAGTTTTATCATGTTTGACTAAGACCATTCAAGATTGTTGCATACCATGGGAACAATGCATAGTTGTTGCAGGAGCTTAATGGAGATCTTATTGGTGGGGGAGATGTGAATGGAAGGTTTCTCAAACATTATTTGGTTTAAAAAAAAAACTTTCAATCTCTTCATGTCATTGTAAATAACCATTTTATTTTCAGATGAAGCATTTTGAATCAATAATCGCCATAAAATTGAAGCCTGAAGTGAAGGCCCTAAGTTTATGCTGAGTTTGGCCAAAGTTGTGTCAAGAGAGTTTTGTAAATGAGTTTATTTTGTTAGTTTAGAATTTTGAGTCAAATAAATCCCAATAGTCTGGTACTTGGTCTATTGTTATTTTCGACCTCACTGGGAGGATAGCATCCCCATTGGAGCCGGTTCTTACCACCATTTTTTTTCAGTTAGAGTCATAGGTTTGTCCAATTTTTTAGAGCCATGTCTTAGTTGTTTGTCAAAAAATCCATGTCAAAAAAGTGGAATTTAGGTACCAAAGTCGAGTCAAGTGGTTAGGATAAAGGTCATGTCAAAAGATATTATGGGCATCATTACCTAATCATGAAGTCAAAAAAGTGAACAATCATGGCACTCCATATTGTTTGTACTATTGCACACTTCAAATGAGTACATGTTGCATAAGTTCACTACACAAATTTTTAACCTGCTTTCGAACTTCTTGGCGTTATGGATTTACCATCCTTTTCCATGATTTCATTCCTTATCTGTTCAAGCATAAATATCGATCACCCTTCATTCTTCTCCATCACTTTCAAAATTTGTACGTCGTCCATATTTTTCCAGCAAGCTATGAAGCCCTTCGCTACGTAAATGCTATTTTTTTTCATTCGTTACATAAGTTCGCTATTTTGATTTTGTTGCATATCATCCATTGCTTTCATCCATTGTTCAAAACTTTTCCTTGGAGCTCGTTGCAAACTAGATTTTTGGAACAAGTTGTCTCTTCTCACAGTCAGCCTTCTTTCTTTTGAACTACCTAATGTTGCACTGATATTTTCATTGCGCCAAGTTTCCCATTTTTGTTTGTTTCCACGCCGATTTTTTCGTTGCACCGAAATTTTCTGTCACACTTTACTGCTGCGTCGAGTTTCTCATTGCATCGAATTTTCTGCTACCGATTTGTTTGTCGCGTAAAGATTCATGCTGCTACCTTCTCTTGTGCATTGTGAAAAATTCACCATTCTTATTCGATGCGTAGAGAGGCTATTACAATTTATTGTTGCGTGCTTGAAATTGGCATATACCAACACCATGGCAACTTCCAAAATAAAAAGAAAGAATGCAAGAAGTGGTAGGGTCATGAGGTTTGAACCTCGGAATTTGAAGTTAATAAATGTATACCCAGCGATCAAGACGTATTTTGAATAAGCTAGATGTATGTGTTTCTATGAAAGGATTCAAGGATACAATGTGTAACTAACTAAGTAGTTCAGCCTCAATTTTACTAGTGTCAGTGCAACAATTGCAGGAATCACTTTCCAAGTGACAGAGGAAACTATGTCAGTTGCGATAGAGATCCCTCTATAGGGATAAAAATGGTTTAAAGGTATGCCTTTAGACACTTCATGTTATATGGATTTCATCAAGCCTAAATATCAAAATCGAAAAGTTGGAGTCGAAATTCCTAGTGAGTATCTTCTGGAACCTTTTGAGAAACTTCTGAAGATAATCAGGAAATACTTCACCTGTGAGGGAAGATTTGACAAGGTGCATCCATACCACATTAGGTTACTGATGTATTTCACAGGGATAAATCCCTTAAACTTACCTTTCTTCTTGTGTCGAAGATTGGGAAATATGGCAAAGAGTGTCCAAGACAAAGTTGATCAGCTAGAGAACAACTTATTCCATTTTTCACTAATTAAGATTTTGGTGGTTGAAGAGTTGACAACTTTGAACAAGGACTGGAATTCCTTTCTAATTTCGGAAAAAATTCCCAGAGACCCTAAAGGAGACATTCCTCTTTCTGCTGAGAAATCATCACTTTATATTTCAGAGGTGAGAAGAGGAAATGTTACTGAAAGAAGAAAAGGGAAAGAAATGGAAGACTCATCACTCAATCAGCCAACATCCTAGAAGAGAAGCAAGTTAATATTTATTGATGAAACTAAGGAGATCCAATCTCCCAGTAAACCATGCACTAGGTCCTCTGCCAGGAGATTTCCCATATCCATAATTAAGCTAGAGCTTGTTGAATGTGAAAACCAGGGAATTGATGAAAAGAAGGTGGAGTTAGGCGAGGAAGATGAAAATAATAAGGAGGCGAAACAGCTAACTAAAGAAAGCTTAACACTTCATAGGACAATTTTATCAAGAAAACAAAGAATTGAGAAGGAAGCTAGCAGAAAACATTATTAAAACACCAGCATCACAGAGTCAAGCATGTCAGAGATCTCCTACCTCACCAACAAGAGGAGAAAATAATATAAATTGGATTAAAAAGCAGCTCAGAGAGGCTCAAGATGTGATTATTGAGCTTAGGGAGGAAAAAGGGATATCAGAGGAAAGAATCATGGAACATTTCAAGGAATACAGACCAACTATCGACAATGCATGTGAAACTCTCTCTGGCACTCAATCAAAATTGAAAGTAAATGTGAATTTCTTGACACAGATGAAGAATTTGAAATGAAAAATCTTGTCATTGAGAAGGACAAATAGGGCCTTAAAACTGTAGGTGACTTTGGATAATGAAGCTATGGAAAAATTGGATGATCCCATTCTCTACAGCCAACTCGATTCATGCACGCAACCTTTGCATGAACATCTGTCATGCCAAATCACTACATAGATTTTGCATCTAGAAATTGCGCAGTAGAAGCCAGAATCTACTGCACAGTGGTGGCAGTGTTGTCCATCAATACGCATGATGATTCAATAAAACCCTATGATTGTGATTTTCCTAAAGAATTTATGATTGTAAATAACATCCTGGATAGTTTATGAATGCCACATCGACTTTCCTATTTTTGATAACTTTTGTAAAGGTTGTTCTCTTTGAAAAAAAACAGATCCACAACTCTAGGAGATCATAGTTTGATTCCTAGAAGCTTAGTGTAGCTTTAATTTCTATATATATGGACTATTTTGATGTAAAAAAGAGGGCATGCCGGAAAAAGTATAGATATTTTGATCTTGTGTGTAATTTCCTGAATCTAAAGAAATACAAATGCAGAAGTCCTAATTTCCTTAAGAAAAATATTCTGATGGTGATGGTCTAAAGCTTGTACCTTTCCTTGTATGTATTTTCTGTGTATTCATATTCATTTGCACTTCTCTTCTTTTTAAATTGGTAAATTTTAAAGTCCATAATTCATCTAAGTGGTGCTCTAGACTAAACCAATTTAAATTATGTTTGTCTTCCCGACTAAGATCAAAATTCATCCATTGTGGTGCTCTGATTTTGTTGTATGTTTATTTTTTTCTTTCGCCCTACATAATCAAATTAAATACTGAAGTTCATCACCTTGTTTAGCTTTTATTCCTATGAGGAGTTCTATCTACCAAGAATTGTTTCTTTGTTTTCAGGGGTTGACTCCATAGCCCTAGAAACACTATCTTTTGGCAGCAGACCTTTTAAAAGTTACCTTAAAGTTTAAAATCTATCCATAATTTAAAGCAACCTAACTATCATAGATCAAGTCTTAGAGAGAGCCCTCTCTAGATTGGAAAGGCTAGTTTCCAGTATTAAATTTGGTTTGTAGGTTATCTTTGTAGATTGTTTTTTCAGCCCAACAATTTACTCAGTGTTAACACCATCCTCTAGTTCTTCGTGGTTAATCAAACATAGGAGTGGGAAATCATGGTAGAATCTTTTCAAACCCTTAGTTTTCAGCTCACCATCAGCTATGTGAATTCAGTTGTTTATAGGTTTGGTTTTGTTCAAGAACAGACTTCTTCATTTTGTGTTTCCTAGTACATTGTTCTCAAGCTCATGGCCCCTATGGTTAGAGTAGAGTCAAATGGCTCACAAGCATTATTATCTCATGACAATGTTGTGGATGACTTGGTCCAGTCCGATTGGGTGAAATTTTTACAGTCATTCGAGGGTTTCAATTTAGAGGTTGCATGGGCATTTGCTAAAATGTTGATTGAACTAGAGCCAAGATAGGTGACATTTATTTGCAGGTCAGTGAAGAACATATATCCAAGGAAACTGGTTTGTCATAGGAAGGCGATCACATGGGATACCTAACAAGGTTTTATTTTAAGGAATGGGTTTATTCCTTCACAAATTGATCCTCATTGCCAATTACCTCAGGGTATTGAAGAACATGTCTTTCCAAATATTTTGTCTCACTCTCTCCAAGATTTTTGAGTTGAGGTTCAAATCAAAAGGACTTTGTCTTTTCGACCAGTGATCCAACTGATTTCCCTCCTGTAACCGAAATGACTTCTAAAAGGTGTAAATTTATTCCAAAGAGACCATTGGAAGAAGTCCTTAGTCACTTGAGAAGCAAGTCACCAAACGTCCCTGGTCATTCACAGCCTCAGAATTCAGTGGTTAATAACAAAATTAAAAGAAAGGGGAAACAAATTAAACAGGATGCATGTGACATGGATTTTAAAAATAAAAGGAGTGGTCGTATTTTGTCAAGAATGACAAGAAAGAAATGTCAAAATCAAGGCAAACCCATTCCGATAATAATTATAAAAGATATGAATTATATCGAAGATGTAAACCTGGATTCCACCAGAGATGGTTCACAGTAGTATGATTTTGTTTCTAATCTCCCACTATTTCTTAGGGAACGTGAAGGATTTACAAAAATACATAATGATCTGAAAACTATGGTAGCACAGAAGAAACCTTTAAACTCATACCACAAGCAGACTCTACCAGATCTGGAACATGTATATTGGGATGAGTGTTTCACATGGATTTAGAGATATTATCAAGACATCCCATACTTGCAAGCACGTCTTAACCAGGTGTTGGCTTGAAATAGAGATCTGGAAAGGAAAATTGGGATTTGAGATCTGATTTGCAACAAACTCCTCCTTGGGCAAACAAAAGATCCAAGAAATCTGGGGACATCATTATTAAACACTCAACTAATGTCAATGTTGTTATGAATTTGGAAATGCACGATTCCTCTTTTTCAAATGATTGAATTGGTAAACAAATTCTTAGTTGGTTTTAATGATTTGATTGGTTTGCTAGAATAGAATTTATTATCATGCTTTTTTAGACTAGCTACGGAATCGTAGATTCTGTAGCTTGTCTAGAATTAGTTTATGAGATTTTCTTTTAATTAAATTTTATTTTTATTCTTTTTAGGTCTTAAGAAGGAATGAATTTCAAGCATTGTTGGAACAGTGAAAGATCATGAGATACTTCTAGTTTGAAAATTGTTTCTTTTTCAAACAATAGAGATAATAGTCGTATTGTTATAACGACTCTTGCAAAATTATCATGAAACTGTTGTTATAAAATTGAATTAAGGATTTGAATTTTAGAAATTTATTTTTGAAGATCTGTATCTATCCTTTGGATATGAGAAATAGATCAATGGTATGTTTAAATACTCACATTTTCCCTGATACTGGACATGGTGAAAATTTTGGGAACTTGGATTACAACAAATTTTGATTTTGAAATATAGGATCATACTTAACTATGGCTTTTGACCTATGAGTTAAAAAGTTTCATTTACATCAGAATATCAGAAAGTTATGGTCTATGTTTTGAATGTTTTAAAAAGTGATTGATTATATGTTGTTTTAAACTAGATTTAGTCTGTTATGACTCCATATGATTAATTGTTGTTATTTGTATATCAAATGTGTTTCATTTTAATGGTTATGGAACCCAAAATCATTTTAGTTTCAGGTGTGGTTATATTTTGATGCAGATGTTAAATTGTATTGAATTTCTTCATACAATTTGAGTTTGCATAGATCTAATCAATCAATATGAATTTTTTTTGTTGATGTAAATTATCATGAATGATTCACCTGAGATTAATTATTGTTTGTCCTGTAATCTTAAGGAGAATATAATCATCAAGGTGGAGTTGATTTCATTTGATGTTATTGTGATATTGAAAATTATACAATCCACTTGCATCGGATTTATCTTAGCAAACAGGTTGCAGGGATAGCATGGTATAAGAAGACATAAACATGTTTCTTTTCTTTTAGTGCTAGCCAGTTATAGATTAGTTATTTTCATTTCCTTGTATTATGTTCTTATTGAATGTAGATGCATCATTCAGGGTTATAACTTTGATTATCTAAGTCATATCTCAATCGTTTACACTCAATTCATTTTTCTTTTTAATTTTAGTATTTTTGTTTGTAAAAGTAGATTAGTAAATAGATTCCATTTATTATTATTTAAGATTTGTTCTCTTTATACAAACTTGCTTTCAAGGTTTTCAAAAAATATTGCAATTTTTTATATAATAATGTATATGATGTACATAAATATATGATAGTAGTTATTTAGGTTAGATATGTTCAGAAAATGTCGGAAGAACCACAGTGCTTTTGAGAGCTTGTCGACGTTTCGGATCCACAACAGGATCCATCTTCAGGACAAAAAGCCCGAGGAAAAATAAGAGAGGAACCCTTAATAAATAATGATGAGGAGGGTGGAAAACTAAGGTCGGCTAAGTGAAACCCTAGGATTGAGGAGATTTTTCCCAAAAATAGGTATTTAATAGTGATTTAGTTAATTAATGGATTAAGT
>ML778217.1:403972-437942 GCA_009831015.1 Picea engelmannii
ATTAAGTGGTTTAATTTGATAACCCGACGGTGTTAATATTATTAATATTAAATTTTATGTTAATTATAGGTTAAATTTAGGGTTAATTTGATGAGGTAGTATTAATATTATTGGTGGTTTAATTTGATAACCATATGGTGTTATTATTAATATTAATTTTATGTTAATTATAGGTTAAATTTAGGGTTGATTTAATGAGGTGGCATTAGTATTATTATTGTTATATTAGTGGTCGGCTAAGTGAAACCCTAGGTTTGAGGAGATTTTTCCAAAAAAGTATTTAAAAGTGATTTAGTTAATTAAAGAATTAAGTGGTTTAATTTGATAACCCGATGGTGTTAATGTTATTAATATTAAATTTTATGTTAAATATAGGTTAAATTTAGGGTTAATTTAATGAGGTAGTATTAATATTATTATTGTTTTAATTTGATAACCATATGGTGTTAATATTATTAATATTAATTTTATGTTAATTATAGGTTAAGTTTAGGGTTAATTTAATGAGGTAGCGTTAATATTATTATCGTTATATTAGTGGTAGAAGATTATAAGTTGGAATCAATTAGGTTGGTCTTGAAATGGTTTAATTTTTAATTATCCAGAAGATGTTGGTTAAGGTTAAGGTAGGTTTAATATGTAAAAGGTAATAATAATGTTATTATTAATGTATGTCAAAGGGATTTTTATAAGGTAGGTTGGTATAAATTGGTTTTAATAAGGTTGGTTTTAATGATCAGGTTAAGTTAAGGTTCGGGAAAAGTGAGGGTGTAAGTACTAGAGTTCTAAGGTTAATAATGTTTTCTTTCCCGAATGTGCGGGATCCAACTATCACTAATCTCTAGGCCATTGTCTCTATTTAGGTTATCGGGATTTTTGATGATTTCGATTGCTTCTCTAATTCATCTTTTAAGGAGATGGTCTTCTTTAGCTAAGATTTTGGTGTCCTCTAGGCGTATATGATGCTTAGTTGTGAGAGAGTGTTCGGCTAGTGCTGAGGTGTGAGTTCGTTCATTCTTGATGTCAGCATTCTACTCTTTAATCTTGGTGTTGAAAGAGCGTCTTGTTTCTCCAATGTAGCATTTGCCACAAGAACAATCTATTTTGTATACTCCTTTGAAATTATGTTGGTCAAGCTTGTCCTTAACAGATCTCATTTTCTGTTTGATGGTATTAAGTGGTCTGAATGAGGTTTTAATCTCCTTCTTGTTTAGGATTTTTGTGATTTTATCAGTGACTCCTTGGATGTAAGGGAGGTAGGTGGTGAGGCTCAGGGTTTGGTTGTTACTCTGTTGAGGTTTGTTATTTTCTTTTTCTTTTTCTAGGGGTTTCCTTATTGCGTTCTCAATCTCTTTTTCTTTGTAACCTATGTTTTTGAAGACTTTGTGAAGGTGATTTATCTCTTGTTCTAGGTGTTCTTTATCTAAAATCCTTATGGCTCTAGTGGATAAGGTGTTAATAATTCCTAATTTTTGGTTGGGGTGATGATGGGAACTGGCGTGAAGGTAGTTTTCAGTGTGGGTCTTTTTTCTGTAAACTGAATGTCCTAATTTACCATCTTCTTTTTTGTTTATTAGTATGTCAAGGAAAGGGATGGTGTCATTTTCTTCACGTTCCATTGTGAATTTAATGTCTTTGGATAAATTTTTGATGTGATGGAAGAACTTATTCATCTCTTCTTCCCCATGTGGCCAAAGTACATTAGTATCATCAACGTAATGTTTCACTTAGCCGACCACTAATATAACACTAATAATATTAATGCCACCTCATTAAATCAACCCTAAATTTAACCTATAATTAACATAAAATTAATATTAATAATATCACCATATGGTTATCAAATTAAACCACCAATAATATTAATACTACCTCATCAAATTAACCCTAAATTTAACCTATAATTAACATAAAATTTAATATTAATAATATTAACACCGTCGGGTTATCAAATTAAACCACTTAATCCATTAATTAACTAAATCACTATTAAATACCTATTTTTGGGAAAAATCTCCTCAATCCTAGGGTTTCACTTAGCCGACCTTAGTTTTCCACCCTCCTCATCATTATTTATTAAGGGTTCCTCTCTTATTTTTCCTCAGGCTTTTTTGTCCTGAAGATGGATCCTGTTGTGGATTTGAAACGTCGACAAGCTCTCAAAAGCACTGTGGTTCTTCCGACATTTTCTGAACAAATCTCTCACCACAGAAACCTAAATGATTAGGTTAGATATTTTATTTATATTTAGGCCAACGGAACCACAAAACCCATCAGGGTAAGATCTTTTAAATGACTTGGGTTATTTAGACAACCCTAGACCGGCCTTTACCTTCCAGTTGATGAGTGGTCCATATCGCCCGTCAACAACTCCTCATCCACTATCACCGATATTGATCCATGATCCAATATCCCCTTGGATCCTCTTATAGGATTTCCCTACAACCTATATACCCTACCCTCTCCGACACCAATGTTGATTGTTGTGTCAAGGCTAGATCCCTATGAATGCATCAACACTTTTCCTTTATGGAACAATACTGCATAACCCTTGTACCCTAGAGCTGAGATTGAGAGAAAACTTGTCCTCAACTCTAGGACATACAACACATCTTCCACCTCTAGAGAACCTCCTAACTCGAACTGGAACCTAATTTTCCCAACTCCTACACCACACTTGGCATGAGTCGCAATCTCCACATGAAGATATGAGTCTGTCTCTGACCAATTGGTGAACAACTAATGTGTCCCCATCATGTGAGAAGAATTTCCACAATCCAAAAACCTGGAACTACCAGAATCTATGTCAGAAAGACAAGAAACTGATGAGAAATCTTACTTGAACTTCTCAACAAACTCCTTAACTTGAGATTTTGAGGATGTTTCTACCTATTGAGACTGACTCTTTCCTTTATTCTTGTTTGGACACTGTGAATCATAGTGGCCACTCTTGTGGCACACAAATCCTTTCACTTTGCTCAAATCCTTTTTCTTTCCATCCTATGGATCTGACTCTCCACTTGTATTCCCCCTAAATAGAAAGGGATATATTCTCATCTTCACCAACATGTTGGCCTGCTATATATTCCTCCTGAATCTCCTCCTACATTAAATCATTCCACAGCTTGTCAAAAATTTCAAGTTTCTCTCGTGCAACAATGCCCTTGATGAATGGGGCCCATGGATTATAAAAACCATTAAGGTCCATCCTCACCAAATCCTCATATGACATAACTTCTCTGAAATTTGACAAATGATCATGTACCTGAGTGATATTGGTGAGATAATTGGTCATTGTATCTAATTTGGTCATCTTGGTGTCTTTGAGCTTCTCCATCTGCAACCATATTCCTATTTGTATTGTTGCTCTGAAAAAGTTCGTCAGAGCTAAAAATATATCCCTCTATGATTTCTTCTCAGATATGTGAAGGATCAAATGATCCTTTACCACATCTAAGATGATCCTCTTGGATTTCACATCCTTCAAATCATCGGCATCTAGGTCCTTCAAATCCA
Organism: Picea engelmannii; assembly: GCA_009831015.1. Taxonomy (NCBI): domain Eukaryota; kingdom Viridiplantae; phylum Streptophyta; class Pinopsida; order Pinales; family Pinaceae; genus Picea; species Picea engelmannii. Next base: position 407,489 of record ML778217.1, read on the forward strand.
TCAATGGGGTCACGTTTGTGTTAGAAAACTCCCACAAACTATTCTCCATGAGAACTAAGGTGACCCTAGCCTTCAAAGGCACATTGTTCGATGCACTGTCTATCCTATCCTCAAACATAAAACCTATTGCGGCCATATCTGAATCAGAAATATATTAAGCATAGAGGGGCTTCCACAGTGCAACATATTAGATATCATTTTCGGGATTAAATCTGTAGTGTAAGTCATTAATATATGACCCATATCCATGAGTATTAGTCACAACTGACCAATAATTCTCATGATTTGAATAGTCCACTTAGCACTCATTGCATTGAGTGATGCTCACAGGGGTGAAGAAATGGGATTGAAACCAGTGAAATGAATTGCATAGCATCAATCATCACTTCTAGGGCTTGCACCCAGTAACCAGGATTTCCCAGGTGGTCACCCATCCCAAGACGCCTCTGGCTCAAGCGCGCTTAGATGTGTATTTTTCCCCACAATCAAGCCCACTTAGCTTGCTACCCCATTTGCAAACCTTAGCAAGTATTGTGCCTTATGAACTATCCATTTAGAGCTCCCTTCACTCTTATTATTTAAGCATAGAGGGGCTTCTCCAATGCAACATATTATATATCATTTTTGGGATTAACTACGTAGTGTAAGTCATTAATATATGACCCATATCCATGAGTATTAGTCGCAACTGACCAATAATTCTCATGATTTGAATATTCCACTTAGCACTCATTGCATCGGGTGATGCTCACAGGGGTGAAGAAATGGGATTGAAACCAGCGAAATGAATCGCATAGCATCAATCATCACTTATGGGGATTGCACCTAGTAACCCGGACTTCCTAGGTGGTCACCCATCCCAAGATGCCTATGGCTCAAGAACGCTTAACTGTGGGAACACAATTTGCTGAAAATATGTGCCTAGTCCTTCAGGCATGAAAACTAGAAAATTTTAACAGTTGCTTGGATCCCTTCTTGGGACCCATTGCCTACTACTTGAACTCATTTTCTGCTACTCATAACCACTGCTTTCTACCTAGACCTTCTACCTGTTGTAAAAATGCCTACCTGAATTTGCTCGAGGTTTCCCACTGCCTTTTTCTATTGCTCAAGTACTTCTTTGGGTTTCCCAAGCCATTTCTAGGTTTCCCAACGACTTATCTAGGCCTACACAAGGATATGGGGCCTTGTTGGTGGCTCTACTGATCCCTATGTTGGTGGTTGACCTGGTGGCATGCGGCTTCTGCTAGCCCTAATGGAAACTTTGTTGATTGTTGGCTTAGCCAACAACCATGTTGGCCCTGCCAACGCTTAGCTAGGGGCTGCAATTTGTAACATTGATGTCTCATTTTTGTTGACTGGGTTGGCTACTCCTCAGTTGACACTTCTATCAACACAATCTCCATTTTCATTCTCCACACACACCCACTGGTGGTTGTTCCCCTCTAGATCTTGATCAGTGTCTACAACATAATGGTTGTTCCAACATAATGCACCCTCAATCATCTCCCTCCTGTGGATCCTCCCATCCATCACCTGTAGTTATTTGTTTGTCAACCCGATATTGCAATCTGAGGCTCTGATCTACTCAACTAATACGGTGGTTGCTACTTCTGCATGCCCATGTTGATTCACCTAGTCGTCTCTTTTTCTAGCCTGAGCCACCACATTATGCTACATTTTCATCCTTCACGACTATCACATCCCAATCCACAACAATCACTTCAACAACCCATGCAAATCTCCTCTGCAGATGGATGCTACAACTCCTATGATCATACGGCTATAGGGTGACGATTGTACATTATACGGCTACTAATTTCTCTTTTTTATTTTTTATTTTTTGAATTTAACTTTACCCACAACTGAACCTACAGAAAAATTAAAAAAAAAACTCTTGTTGTTTCCCACCTGAAAAAATCATGACCTGTGAAACCTTGTTCTTCCTTTAGATATCATTCTCTGATACCATGTTAAATTTCTCTTAACCCAACACCTGATAGTTAATTCCAAATAAATTAATTATTGAATAAAAACAAAACTGAATTATTAACAAAACATTACAGTGGAAGCACAAATAAGGAAACCATACACAAAGTACACATGTAATTTCTGGGTAAAATACCCCTAGAAAAACCCCTAAGGGAAAATCGGTACCTTGTTGCTCTTATTAGATAAAATATGGAATCTCGTCCTAGGATAATGGCCCACCTGAGTAAAATAAAAATCATCAAAATATACTAGCATATCACACCTGGTTGCTACACCTTTACTACCCCTTTGCTCATTTCCTCAGACCATGCCCCTACACACTTGGATAAAATTCCTTCTCCACCCAATCAATGAGATCTCTTCATTATGTGTGTGTTTCCTCCTCTCACTTGGGATTCCTTTTATAATCTTGATTTTACCCTAAATACAAAACCCTATATATACAAAGTGATCAAGTGTTGATATTAAATATCACCTTCACTTTAGATCTAATGGTTATGATTTAATTTAATTCACTAATGTCAAAACATACCCATTTAATTAAATTAAAAGCACATTAATTAAAAAACTACATTCACTTTAATAATCACTTTATTAAAGTGAATCTCCTAAGTCCGGAGAGCCATTGAGGATGACTTCCACATGTTAGACACAAAACCGATGTGGAAGTACCTATTTGATGCTACAAACATCAACAATGTATGGTCACGGGCCTAAATATGTAATTTGTAAACATTGTATATGATCATAATAATAAAATAAAAGTGACATTGGTTGTTGGTGGACACAGATAGAGTGATTGGGGACTAAGTTTCCAAAATTAAGGGCAATGTCTAGGAATGTATAAGAAATGGTTCCAATGGGGGGGGGTATTCATGGGTATTAATTCCAACCCACTTTCCTAAAATTGTTACTTTGAGTGAACCTTCCTAATTTCCTTTTGAGTGTATGAGAGCCCAAGAATTAAACACATGTAAGAGGGGTTGGTGGGAAAATTCACATCCCATAGTTATGAGAGAATGGGGGAATAAGTAAAATCAACCTTGGGGAATGTCATTCAACTCTCATGGGTAAAAGTGAATTTCGAGTGGCAATTGTGGACAGTTTTTGCATGCAATTATTGGAGCAGTAAGGGAGGGGAGAGGATTGGATCTTGAGGGGAGCCATAGTAGGTGTTGTGGGCATCTTGTTGGATTTTTTTTTCCATGAGAAAGTGGATTTTTAGACCTATAAAGAGGGATATTTCTGTGTGAGTGAATTTCCCTTGAAAAATGGGTTGTTTTATTAGTTTTCTTGGGGTAACTAGTATCCATGGAGTCCCTAACATTAGAGATTCCTATCCAACCTTGTGTTGGATCCCTAGAGAGAAAAGGAAAGGCCTAAAGGACTGTGTGCAATAAAGGGGGATCCCAATTCCTTGGGTTGCATAGGTTTAGGGGAAGAGAGTTCGAGGATTGGGAGGGCTATTAGAAAACTAGTTGGGTTTAGGAGTGAATTGGGATATGAGAGAGACATCCTCTTTTTTGGAATCGTATCCCCAGCTCGGTGGTGATTTTCTGCTGATATTTGGAGCATAAAATATACAGATGGGAGGAACATCCATCCCCTACATTTAGTTTCTCATTTGTTGTTAAAATACAAGTATTTTTATTTATATTTATCAATTTAATTCATGGGTTTTTATTGTTGTGTGTGAACTCTAATTTTATAGAAATTTATATGTTGGTTTGTGAACGTTTAATGTGTTGCATTCATGTTTAAATAGTGTTGTTAGATTCATTTAGTTATTGGTATAAGAAAAAAATTTATGGTTTACATAGTGGGGACACTACAAAGTGGTATCAGATCTCTGATTTCAACACCAGGCTTCTATGGGTCTGCCACAATAGCTAAACTTAAATTTGTGTGTAGTTTTTTTGGGGTAAAAATTTGTTTTTCCTAGCCATGTGAATTTGGGGTCAAGGCCCAAAAATTAAGTTTTTTGTATTTTATTTTTGTTGTGTGGGGGTCAATTTGGTCCCTCTGTCATTAAATTTGGCTCAGAAGTTCGAGCTGAGTATTTCTGTTACAATCATGAGCCCAAAAAAACACGAAATTCAGCTAAGTGTCAAAAATGTTGGAGTCATTGATACATTGTGTATTGATGAAGAACAAGGATCTACGTCGATACATTAATGATGAAAAACTTAGGAAATAACTGAAAGGAATTTTCAGTGAAGAAAAAGAATTTTCGCCACGACATTGAAGGGAAATAAGTTTTCGTCACCGATACAGTGTGTCATGAAGAAGAATGAAGATCTTTGTCGATAAACCAAAGAGGAAAGAAATTAAGTCATTGACAAAGGAATACAAGTCATCAGGGAAAGATAAATTTTCATCGTTGAAACGTCGATGAAAAATACAGGTTCTCATCTTTGATACACCAACGAAAGTTAATTTTGTTTTGTTGCCAATATACTGGCGATAAAAAAATTGTCATCCTTAATATACCGGCAATAAAGAGTTTTTTGTCGTCGATATATCGGCGATAAAAAGTGTTTCTTCATCAACATACCTGCAATAAAATGTGATTTTTCATCGATACATGCGCTAGAAGGAGATTTTTGTTGATACATTGGAAATAATGGGGAAAATCCGTTGATACAGCATGTATCGACGATGAACATGAATCTTGTGTTGATACATTGGTGAGGAAATCAATTGTGCATCGATGCATCAATGAGTGGAAGAGATATCAATGCCGATACATCGATGGGAAATGAGATTTTGATCGTCAATATAGGAGAAATAATAGAAGAAGAAAAAAATAGGAAGAGAGAAAGAAAGGAAAAGAAGAGAAAAGAGAAGAAAAGAGGAGGAAAAAGGAAGGAGAAAACTAGTAATTTACAAAAACGTCTCGAGCCCAAAACTTGTTTTGGGAATAATAGGAGAAATTTAACTTAGTTTTGGATGCAATTTTAGGTGTCTATCCACAATGAGGGATACAAGAATGCCAGTGAGGGCCATTGGCTAATTTTTCTTCCATTTTCTGAAAAATGTGTAATAGTGACTTTTGAATGTGTGGGTCATGCTCAGTAACTGGGGCCCAAATAAAGGTGAAATTTTGATAGATATCTCAAAAATAAAGCATGAATATTTTTCCTCTCATAAAAATGCAAAGAGGTGTGGAGTGGATATGCTCACATAGGGAAAAATAATTATTTCTGGGCATGCTAGGGGGATTTTTGGAAACTTTAGAGGAAGAAAAGGGACCCTAGATCACCTTTCCTAAAAAAAATATTTAGTCAATTTTTTATCTACTCATCAATCCAAACAGATTTTTATTGAGGTTATTTTTGTCAATTTTTCTTCGTTTGGGAGATGGTTATTTTTGGAAAAAAAATCCAAGTCTAGAAGAAATGCAAAAACGACAAAATTTCCAAATATAGATTGATGCAGAATTCAGCTCGAGTGTTAGATTATAAATCTGAGAGTTTCAATGTATTAAAAAACATGAATACTATTAGTTCCCGACATAAAAGTTTTCTTGGTTCTTTCCATATTTTCTCCTACAAGAGGAAGAAGTCGACCCTTGAGATTTTTGGTACTATTGAAATAGGTGCAAATGAGTAAAACTGTTTATTTCAGAAAGTCAACTCTTAGCTCAGAAATCATATTGAGGCATGGGTAAATTCATCAGAAAGATAATTCAGAAAGGAATATGTTTGAAATTTCATAGTTTTTATTTGTTTATCAATGTTCCTTCGAAAAATCCAGGAAAAATGTATATGTAGCTTAAATTCATGGCAATTGTATGATATGCTTAACTCTAACAAATAATTGTTGCATGCACATTCCTTGCAGACATAGAGGTACATGCCACATATTTTTTCACTATATGAGGACTAGAGATATGGATGATGCTCAAGGTTCTTATATCCATGAGGATGGGATCCAAGGTCTACATGTCAGCATGGGGAATGAAGAGACTGAGTCCAATGGACATAGAAGCAAAGTGGAGCCTATATATTTGGTTGAGACTATGAGTGTAAGTTTTAAACCTATGAAGTAAAGAAATGCCTATAGAATCTAAGTAAAACAGAAATTAATCAATGGATCACACATATAGTACACAGAGATTTATGTTGGAAACCCTTAACTAGGAGAAAACCAGCCTTCCTTGGTGTTGCACCTCTCAACTCTTCTTTGTATTAATTTCTCCATTCGCAATATAATATATACACATTAATTTAGGTATTTCGTAGCTACCAAAACCCTAATCCCTTAATTCAAGATTAATTTAGAAAACCACTAAAAATAGAAAAAAAATGTTAAAATAGCAAAAACCACCCAAAAATAAATTATGGAGCGTTTCCCCGAATGCTATGCATAACCAGTGGGGAATCCTGCCCCCCTGGGAACCCCCTAAGAAATTTTTAGGCGCACACACCTAAAAAGAGTGGCAGGTGATGGGATCATCATATGAAGTTGATAAATTTGACGCACCCCCATGCACACATGCAAAGAATATAACACTTACCCAAAATTCTCCCACTTGTTGTTTTCTTTGTATACAAAGGGTCATATGATTACATAGTCAAAAAATTAGGGTAGTAATTCCCATTGTTTCTCTACACAAGGAGAACTTCTTCAGAGCTCACCAACTTTATCAATGAATCTGCAACATTCTTCAAAGTGTCAACCTTCTCCAACAACACCCTTTTGTCTTCAACCGTGTCTCTCACAAAGTGATATTGAACATCAATATGATTTGTATTTGAATGATAAGTTGGGTTCTTTTCCAGGAATATTGCACTTTGATTGTCACAATCTAACCTTGTTTATTTTTGTACCAACCCAATACCTAAACACAATATTTGTCACCATATTTCTTCCTTTCATGCATGAGTGGTTGCCATGTATTCAACTTATGTAGTTAAGAGTGCCACTACAGCCTATATTTTGCTCATCCAACTAATTGTTATTCCAAATATGTTAAACACATACCCACTTGTATATCTTATCTGATCTAGATATCCAACCCAGTCTGCATCAACAAAACCATGTATGTCCAACACTCTATCCAATAATGGTCTTCCTTGGTAGCACAATCCATAGCTAGAAATGTCATGCAAATACCTGAAAACCCTCTTTACTGATGTCCAATGCTCCTTCCCTAATTTTGACATATATCTACTCAAAAATCCCATTGCATGCACAATATTTGGTCTAGTAAATACCATTGCATACATCAATCTTCCAACCACACTAGCATATGGAACATGATACATGTACTCTTCATCTTCCTATGTCTTGGGACATTGATATGTAGATACTTTTACACCTACAATAATAGGAACCTTAACCAGTTTACTTTCCTGCATATTAAACCTCTGCAATATTGTCTCAACATATTTTCTCTGATTCAAGCAGAGTTTCTTGTTTTCATGATCTCTCTTAATATTCATTCCCAAAATGAAGCTAGCAGCATTGAGATCCTTCATGTCAAATTTCAAGGATATTTGTGATTTCACGTCCTTGATAACATCCACGCTATTTCCTACCAGCAACATGTCATCGACATACAACACTACATAAATGAAGTGATTACAAACATGTTTGGAATATACACATTGATCATCCCTACTTCTCAAACTTTTGGTACCACATCCTAGGTGATTGCATAGTACCATATAGTGACTTATTTAGCTTGCAGACTAGCTCTTTATTTCCCTTTACTGCAAAGCCTTCTGGTTTCTTCATATAGATTTCTTCTTTCAGATCCCCATGTAGGAATTTTGTCTTCACATCCATCTATTCTATTTAAAAATAAAAAGTAGCAGCAACAAATAAAAGAAATCTAATATAATTTAACTTGGCAACAAGAGAAAAAAAATTCACCAAAGTCACTTCCCTCTACCTGGGAATAACCTTTTTCTACTAACTGAGCTTTGTATTTCTCCACTTTGCCTTCTGCATTCAACTTCTTCTTAAACACATATTTTATGAAAATGGCCTTTCTTCCATTTGGAAACTCAATTATATCTCATGTCGCATTCTTATCCAAGGCATCCGTCTCTTCAACCATGGCCTTCTTCCAGAGTTTACTATCCTTTGAATTCACTACTTCCCTAACAGTTCTGGGATCATTATCAGTAATAGATAAAGAAAAATTAGCACGAAAATTAGGTGGACTATACCTTTCTACTTTTCTTATTTCCCTCACTGATCTCATCAATACCGGAGTATGAGGTTCTTCTTCTTCTACTTGTCTTATTTCCCTCATTGATCTCATCAATACCGGAGTATGAGGTTCTTCTTCTTCTAATTCATCTTCTTTTGTTGGTTCATATTTTGCATCATCCAACTCAAACTCTATTTTCTTAGGTTCTTCTTTCCTTGTTAATAATTCTTGTTTGGGAACATATTTAACCTCTCTAAAATAACATCTCAACTATAAACAGTATTCTTATTTTCTTCCAATTCTTATAAACTTTCATACCATCTTTATAACCGATAAAGACACACTTTTCAAATTTATTATTCAGATTACTCCTATTTTATTTTGGAACATTGTTACACATTATTTTCATCACTCCTGTGATCGTTAATGATGTACACCTATCCTTTGTCTTTAGAAGTATCAATTGCCTTAATCCCTGAAGAAGAATGAAGAAAATTTTCCTAGAGAGATGAAATTATCTTTTCCTTTGTAAAAAACCTTGTAAAGAAGGATCGTCGCACCTTTCTCAGTGTTAAGGGTGCGATGATCTAGGATCGACGCAGGTTGCACCACAGTGGCATGTGACATTGTCATAGTTTTCTCAGTGTTAAGGGTGCGATGATCGCATGTACGAAGAAAAAGAGAAGCTTCTCGACACTTCTAGAATAGAAGCTTCAAGGGTGAGGTGGCCTCTGATCGGTTTGGATACGAGTCACATCCCTGTTCTCATGGGATCATCCTAACCTCGTCACTCTATCCTTTTTAGCTTATAAAAAGAGGGAAGTTCTCATGGGGAAGGTTAGCTTTGAGAATAGATTGGAATGGTTAGAGAATTTTTGGAACTTCACCTTAGCTACAAAGATTCATCTAATAACAAATTATTCTAGCCAAGAGTTTGGATTAGCTTCAACTATAGTTAATTCATATGGAGTGTTTGGGCCTATTTTGGCTTTGAGATTCACTTTTTCAAGATGAGATCATAAGTAGTTGTCATATCTACAATCTTAGAATCTATAGAGAAGAAGTCTGTGGGAAGCAAGGAACTGTTGGAAGGGACCCTACAACATCAAGGCATCGGTTGTAGTCTCCTTTTCATATTTCTAATACAGTAATATATTTCTTTCCCATAAAATTGTTCTTATTTTATTGTATGACTCCCTATTCACATACATAGGTTTTTGCAGGTATACATTGTTTCTTTCACTTCGTTGGCTTATGTATTTTTACAGGTTCAACATCCCATAAGCCTTGAAATAGATCGAGGATGACACTAGCGATGACAAGCAAAATTTAAAAGGAATGTCATTTATCTCTTGTTAGTTAGTATGCTTGATAATTAAAACTTAGGGAAAGTTTTATATTATGTCTTGTTTTGTTCTAATTTCAAGGTGAAACTAGGGAGATCAGTTTGTGTTCACACTTACCGATTTGTCCTGAAATAAAATTGGCGACCATATTGGGGAAACGGATTTTTTTTTCCTAGTTTGTCTTGTGTTCTTTCTTTGATTGTCTGGGTTCAGTTTTTTGAGTCACTGGGAGATCCAAATTGACTCTCTAACTATTTATTTCACTGGAAAACCTTCTTGCTTTTTATTTTTTCCATTTTTTCCTTTGATCGATGCACCCTGCTTTGAGAGACAATGTGACATTATCGCACTGTGTTCTTCAATAACCTGCGATGATCAATATTGTCACACTAGATTCATCTTATAACTTGCGACGATTGTGAAAAAAACTAGTTTTTGGTGGTTTTCCTTTCCCAGATCTGAGATATGGTTTTGGGGTGATTTGATTATAGTCTAGTTATGGTCTGCTTGACATCATCTTTGAATCTTATTTTATTCTTCTTTGCTTTGTTTTATCTTGTTTTCTTTTGAAATATTTGATCTCTTTCTTTGAGTGTCTTTCAGTTACAAAGAATTGTTTTTCTTTAGAATTGTTTAGTGAAAGAACATTTCTTTTTCTGAATAATTTGTTTTAAAAGAAAAATTTTTGTTTGGGTTACTTTTTTTTTGAAGAAGCTTGCTATTGCTTTTAGTGTATCTTTGAAAACAAAAAGTTTTAATTTCTTTATTTGCATTAGATTGGGGGCATCCTTGCATTTGAAGTAGCGAAATTGCATGGTTTTTGGCATTTTTGGGGGGGGCAAGAATCGTGTATTGGTGTACAGTCTCTTTGGCTCATTTCTTGAAGATCTTGATATTGATGAGTTTAATAAAATCTTGGGACATTATGCAACTGGGAATGATAAAGGTTTTCTCTATCTCGTAATATAGCTTTCGTCGAAGTGAAATATTTGCATCTTCATTTCTTTGAAAAAGTTTAGAGTCGGTCAAAACATCATTTAGTCCACACGATTTTCCTCTTGAGTAAAAAAAACTTAATAAAACTTACACGTTACTTAAAATCTACCTAGAAACTTTTATTTCTAGGGTCTTTGCAACCTACATTAGATTAGTTGTAGGGATTTGGAAAAGGTGTGAAAGATAACTTTCCAAATCTGTAAACAAATATAGAATCTTGAGTTAGGGAGCGGTGAATCTATTTACTACATTTTGTCCTAGGAATCCCTTCTCACACAAGGGTTAATCATGAGGTTGCATTAATGCCAACATAGTTACTAACCCTGCTTTGTTGGTCTTGGTGTAGTGGTTGCGCGTATTATTGGGGGTCACTTGAGAAAACAACCCTATGCAGTCCTTATCAAGTCAATTTTGGGCTCAGTTACCCTGCACTTGCGTGTATATCGGATTGTCGATTATTTCCCTAGGCATCATTGTTGTATTTGGTAACCTTAGTGGCCTTTATTTATGGTTAATACATGAGGTCACAGTGAAGGAGAAAGTCTTTGTTGTACCTGGAATCGACGTTGGCCAAACTCACTCGAGCTCCTTGGACGGTAAATCCATGTTTATTATGTGGAAGCTTCCACCAAGGTGTAAGTCCGTTAAGTAGTTCATCGACGTAACTTTTCCACACGCCCTATCTCATCCCCTTCTTACATTGTTCTCGCGACGTTGAATTTCATCACCAACTGGTGATTTCATTGTGAGAAGGTTTTAATTGTTTGCTTGCTTCCTATATTTTTAGCATGTGTTGTTTATTTTACCTAGCAGACTCTAGGTTGGATCTATGTTTAATGGCATCAGTTCCTAGAATGACCAATGAAGCAACCCCTGCTCCAGGGGAACATTTTTTTTCCTTCTTATGGAAACATTGGTCCTCCTTACATCGCTACTTTGAGCCTTCCAGGTCTCATAATTAGATTATCGGTATGCTTGTTTCCCACTCTGGTAATCCCAAATGTAGCAAGTGCTTTGGTTGTAATCACTTCCCCCCAAGAAAATTAATATCATGTTGATCCTTCACCTTCTTCATTATTAAGATCTTCTTTGCCTTCTTCATTTGCAAGGTATTCTTTTGTTTCATCTTCTTCTTTGAGTGAAATCTCTGAAGCTAGTAACCTGGTGGATAAGAAGAAGAAGAAAAGGAATATTAAGAAGAAGAAAAATAAGCAAGGGTACAAACTTCCATCTACTGCTAGACATGTTGGAAAACAACCAGTTACTGTTAATCGTGCTGGGAGTGTCAATGATGCCAAGATCACCCAAACAACCCATAAGCCCAAGTACCCTTGCAGGCTTTGTAAGGGTATCCATCTTCTTAAGGATTTTCCTGGTCTATCCAAGGTTATACAAGCATGGTCTACATGCTCTCGCCATCCCATGTCATTATCCTCTGAACAACATGTTGATGACATCCCATAAACTAGTCAAGATATCGTTGGGAAGAAGAAAAGTAAAGTCAGCTTCCTTGTAGGTTCTACGGATGGAGTCATCAAACTCACATTTTCCCTCTCATGGACAAAGCCTTAAAATTACTGGAAGAAAAATTTGTTTTCCCAGCCTCAACTTCTGGATGCCCTCAACCCACCTGTGTTTGATGGAATCATCAATCTAGTCCCTTCGTTGGTCATTCTAGTTGATCAGGTAGTCAATATGGGAACGTCCTTAGTTGAACTAGTTGACAAAGTGGTCGATATGATTCCATCCTCGGTTGATTCCACTCTCCCTTTGGAGAATGACACTCAAGTGGTCAATCTGATCCCGTCATTGGTCAATCCTACTCTCCCGCTAGAGAGTAAACCTGATGTTGCTCATGTTTTTCTTGTTGATACAGAATCTACCATGCTAGGGGGAATTCCTCCTTCTCTCGTGGAACCCCCTCCAAGTAATGAGGCCATCCTTTTTTATTGAGGTGCGCTAACTGGACCTCATCTTCCCTGTCACATTCCTTTCAATACTACAGTACAGGTTTTTGGTCGGGACGTTTTGCATACGCTGGTGGACGAAGGTGCGTCCGTTAGTATTATGTCCTCTATTTCTTGGAAAGATTTGGGTTGTCCTTAGCTTGTGTTAGTTAATCAGAATATGTTAGCTTTTAACAGAAGAACCAGTCAACATTTGGGTATCCTTCCTCACTTTCCAATAACTTTAGGAGGGAAAATTGTCTTTATTGATGTCATGGTAGTCCAAGACCCCTTGGATTTCGATTTAATCCTTGGACAAGATTATGTCTATGCCATGAAAGCTATTGTGTCCACTCTTTTTCGTGTGATATATTTCCCTCATGATGGAAGAATTGTGACTATTGATCAACTTTTCGTTCATTGGCCATGACTTGACCATCAACTCAATGACCTCCCTAAATGGTTCGTATACGCAAACAGTATCGCCCCTGCCATAGGTCAATTATGTGGAAATGTCTCCCATGCCTTAAACTGATGGTGAACATGAGCCTCTCAGTGTAATCTTACTCTCTTATGACTTAGATATGACAGTTGACATGGTGATATCTTTGATAGGACTATTAGAGCTCGACCTCCTTACCCCTATCACGGCCCTCGACATGTGTTTCTTCCAAAGTGTGGTTATTTCGTCAAGTGAATATCTCTTGCAAGCCATGATTGAGTTTTGTCCCTTGACATGGTGTCCTTCCAGAGAATTGTCCTCTTGGAAGCCATGATCAAGAAGAGAGTGTTGAGCATGGTTTTGTGATTTCAAGCTCATTAAAAAAAGAAACTAATTACGAGGATAGTTTTATGTCTTTGTGTCAACCTTGTTAAAAAATGAAATAGATCTTACGAGGATAGTTTTGCATATTTATGGAATCCTTGTTAAAAAATGAAATAGATCTTACGAGGATAGTTTTTGTGTCTCTATGGAAACCTCATTAAAAAATTAAACAAAGGTTATGAGAATAGTTCTTCTCCTATGTCAAGCTCGTTAAAAAATAAAACATCATATCTCGAGCATAGTTCTTGTTCCTATGTCAAGATCATTAAGAAATGAAATAGATCTCCCCCCCTCTTCAATTGAGTCAAGTACTTCATTACGTATAGTATTTGAAGCTTCATTTCATACCCCTATGTCATTGGATGAAACAAAGATTCAGAGACAATGCTTACAGCCTCTGGACTTCATGACGAAGTTAAGTCACTAGCTTCTTAAGCTAGGGGAAAAGTACCAACCATCCCTGGATAATGCATTGGGAAGTTGCAAGCATAGTTTTCTCTAGTTTCAATCTTGTGTAAAAATGAAACCTACCTCAAGCATAGTTTTCTCTGGTTCAAGCTTGTGTAAAAATGAAACCACCTACCTCAAGCATAGTTTCCTCTAGCTCAAGCTTGTGTAAAAATGAAACCAGGTCCAAGCATAGTTTTGTTTAGTTTTAATCCTGTGTAAAAATAAAATCTATCCCAGGCATAGTTTTGTTTTCTTTTAATCTTGAGTAAAAATGAAAACAATCCCAAGCTTAGTATTTGTTCTTTCTCATGCTCGTAAATACCTAAGAATGTAACCGAGTATACTTCTATCACTTTTTTCAGACTCGTAAAGGTTATACGAAAAAGGAACCCTCTGGATTTCTCTTTAAGATATTTTCAGACTCTCTAAATATGAAAAGATTGTCGAGCGATCTGGTTTTTTCACGCTCGTTAAAGTATTTGAAGAAAAACTTTCTTGAGTAGTATTTTATCTCTTTTTCGATCTCATCAGACTACTTCACGAAAAAGGAACACTCTAATAAAGCATGATTAGAAAAATATATGGAGTCCTCTTTAAGTTCTTATCAAATTCCATAAATATGAAAATACCACTGAGTTTACTTTCTTTAGACTTGTAAAATAAACATCGAAAGGCCCATATGGGACCAAACCACTCCTTCCTAGGGTTCGTTAAACATACTCCGAAGGACTCATCTGAAGGATGAGCTTACAGTTCAAGCATATGTTATCCTCCTCAAGCTTGTGTAAAAATAAAGAGGTACTCGCCAGAAATGGTGGGGGGGAATTGGGAAAGAAATGTGTTTAAACATGTATTTTATGGAAGTAAGTTGCTCTTGAACATGACACCCTTTCACTCACTTTGTGTTACAGTAGGAAAAATCCGCTTGTCTCTTGATCATACTCCTTTATAATATTACAAATTGGTCTTCGATCCCTGTTGTTGAGTCAGTGCTTCCAAGACACTTGTTGTGTCGTCAATATGTTCAAAGAGAAGTTAAACCCAGAAAGCCTTCTATTGCGTCAGACATTTCTATAGTCCTTAAGCCTTATATTGCATCATCCATACCTGAGTCAGTCTTGAATCACTTGTTAATCTGATCTACCTCAAATATGTTTACCCGTTTCATGTCATTGATGGGGGATACATTAAGTCCCTCATGTGACGAGTCTTTTCCTATCGACTCCAACTCATTATCCAAGAATTAGACTTAGAAACTAATTGGTACCTTGGAACTTGCATGCCTCAATGGAAGGTTTCCTTGCTTTTGATAATGGGTTTTCATTATTGACCCCTAATCAGGAGATTTTGTCGAGTGTTTGACTTCAGCTCACAAATTCGCACCCATTGGATTGTACTCGTGTACCTTGGGAGTCATTGAAATTAATGGTGATTTCCCTTGCACTTGTTAATGGTATTCAATAATTACCGGTAATCAAGTTGTTTCTACCATGTTAGACTTTAACACATGTATTTGCATGGTTAGATTCATACTATAGAATGGTGGATATGAAGATCCTGGATCTTTTCTGAAAGATTTAGGTTTTGTTGGAGTATATTCAGATTGTACTGTTGCATAGGTCCATAATGTATGTCTCATGGCTATGCTCAAATTTTAGCCTTTAATACATAGATCCACAGTGTATTTTTGGTGGCTATGTTCAGATTTGAGTCATAATGGCATGGATCCACATTGTATGTTTGGTGGCCATGACTTGTCTTACTTGACATGGATCTTTTCATGTCAAAATTTATGCTTTGATTCATTTTTATTCTGATTATGGGAATGCCTACCTCAATGATGATATATTATTGTATTGTATTTCCTTTCTTGTTGGCATGTTTCTGACCGACGTGTTCCATGTTCCCAACACACACTCGAAAAAGTATTGCAGTTATCACTTTATTCTAACTTCATACTTTGGGGGGCTTACTGTTACACATTATTTTCATCGCCCATATGACTGTTAATGATGTACACCTATCCTTTGTCTTTAGAAGGATCAATTACCTTAATCCCTCAAGAAGAATGAAGACAAACTTTCCCAGATAGATGAAATTATATTTTCCTTTGTAAAAAACCTTGTAAAGAAGGATCGTCGCACCTTGCTCAATGTTAAGGGTCCAACGGTCTAGGATCGACACAGGTTGCACCACAATGGCCTGTGACATTATTGTAGTTTTCTCAATGTTAAGGGTGCGATGACCACCCATACGAAGAAAAAGAGAAGCTTATTGATGCTTCTAGAATAGAAGATTTGAGGGTGAGGTGGCCTCCGATCAGTTTGGATCAGAGTCACATATTTGTTCTCATGGGATTATCCTAAAATCCTCACTCTATCATTTTCATATTATAAAAGGATGGGAGTTCTCATGGGGAAGGTTAGCTTTGAGAATATCTTTGGAATGGTTAGATAATTTTTGGAACTTTATCTTAGTTGCAGATATTCATCTAATGAGATATTAGTCTATCCAAGAGTTTGGATTAGCTTCAACTATAGCTAATTCATATGGAGTGTTTGGGCCTATGTTGGCTTTGAGATTCACTTTGTCAAGTTGAGATCATAAGTAGCTGTCAGATCTACAGTCTCAGAATCCTTACAATAGAAGTGTGTGGGAAAAAAGGAATTGTTGGAAGGGACCCTACAATGTCAAGGCATCAGTTGTATTCTCCTTTTCATATTTCTAATATAGTAAATATATCAATTCACATAAAATTGTTCTTATTTTATCATATGACTCCTTGATCACATTAAGTATACATTGTTTCTTTCACTTCGTTGGCTTATGTATTTTTACAAGTTCAGCATCCCATAAGCCTTGAAATGGAGTGAGGATGACACTAGTGTTATAACCCTAAATTGCACCACACATGCTTACCTGGCATCAGGCCAACTCATATCCCCTCTTTGCCAAAAATCTGCTGAACAACTCTTTGAAAATCCTCTTGTGTCAAGGCCCACGTGCCCTAACCCATTACTGCACGCGTGTACAACCTGGTTGACTCACAACAGCCCGCGTGTATCTAACAAAGCACGAAAAAAGGAAAGTTGCCGACGGAACAAAAATATATGGGTCAGTTAACTGAAACTCTCGGCCATGCATGGCCAAGGGTTCGTCCAAAACCCCAGCTCCTTCTAGCCTATAAAAGAAGGGGTAGGGGTACCATTTGGAGAAGGAAAAAATATAGTGAAGAAACTCTGCCCATTTACGTAATCCATTGTCCCAACCCTTTATCCTTTCCTCATGCCAAAGGAGATTTAACGCAAAGCAGTTGAAGGACAGAAGAAGAGGAGCCCAGGATCAGGTTCAAGGAGCGGTGGTCGGTCTCAGCTTTTGTAAGTTGATTCACTTTTAGTAATAAAAATAATGTTTTTCCCATCCCAATGCATGAATTGTCTATGGTTTGATTAATTTACGCTTGATTTCCAACCCTTGAGTATAGAAGTAGCATGCATGCATAGTTGTTGTTTGTCTTGAGTGCAGGTTATCTTTGGAAGGAGCAGTGAAAGCAAGTAATCAATCACAACGGAGGATCTACATCGAACGTCGATAATAAGGTAGGTGGTCCTTTTCCTTGCATTTACTAAGAAAAGGGGATTTAAATCTTGGGATGTAGGTAAAAAAGTAGTTTCTATTCGGTCAAATCTGCATGCAAGTCTGACCCTAGTTTGCTAGTCCGTAGGGTGTTTTTCCCAACAACAGAATCGGTGACCATACTGGGGAGAATACTCTTTAGGGTTCCTAGATTTATTTAAGTTTTCGGGTAGTTTAAAGATTAGGTTTTCTGTTTTTCTTTGTCTATCTTTTTCTGTAAGGTCTGAGCTAGCAGGGAGTCTGGTTTTCCATACCATTTTTCCCTGAATTTTGCTTGACTGTAGTTTTCAGGACACACAGAGGTACATGTGGCCTGCAGAAGGACTACATGCGTGTACCCGTGCCCTATCCTCTGACAACCCGCATGTGAACGCTAGTTGTAGAGATAGCAGTAGCGTGTAGGAGTTCAGAGAACCTTAGAGGCAGTCCTCCTCTTCCCTATCAGAATTACACATTCTCAGGGGGTTTTCTGGAATCCTGTCTAAGTCTTGCTGGTTCATAGTTCTATCTCAAATTTCATTTTTTCGCCTTATTATTCCTTGCATTATTTCTCTTTTCTTTTAGAAGGAGAATCCAAGCCTTCAAGGGACCCTGGTTATCAATACCAGAGGCCTCTTCCTGGTCTGGACTGCCTATTTTCATATTTTCCCTTAGAATTTAGATATACACGTGGCATGTACAAGGTCATCCCGCATGTACACGCTTTCTATCTCTATTCAACACGTGTTTTCACGCGTGTTGTTTTAGTGACAATCGCATGCTTGGACAGGCCACTTTTTGTTCAGGGTGGGGTAGTCATCCCCTCCTTTGATAAGAAGTATTCATCTCAGGTGTTTGAGTCTAGGTTTGAACAGTCAGTAGGTTAGGTCATCTTACCCTTAGCCTGCTTTTGCTCAGTTAATAGTTGACAGAAAATAATTAAAAAAAAAAATTATGGTTTTTAGACAAGCGTGAGAGTCTTTGTTTTGTTATTTCCATTGTTTGATTCTTTACTCTGATTCTTTGTGATCTGTGCTTTAAGCCATAATTTTTTTTTCTTGGTTTTTTTATTGTCGGTATTTTCCCTTTTTTGCTTTACTAGCACTTAAATAAATAAATAAATTCTCTTTTCATTTTTTCATCTTTGGTTGAAGAGTGTGTTTTTGCATCATTAGCTAGGGAAAAGTCTTTTTATTTCGTAATTTTTTTTGTAGTTCACTTAGATCACAAGTATCTCGTAGTCGAGCGAAATTCCTTTGAGTTTGCTGTATAAAATCTTAGAAAAATTTAAAAAAATAAAAAAACTTTATTTGTGAAAAGTTGTTGAAATTTTGCATTTCGTAAAAGTTTTTGTTTCCGGCTTTTTTCATTCATTTTTTCTTTCATCTTTACACATCATCAATTTCACCCTCATACCCCTTGACGTAAGATAAATCCATAAAAGCAACACTAATTTTAAAATCTACTAGACTTTTATGTTTGTAGGGTTCACAAACTAGTTCAGGACTAGGGCCTTGGATTAGGTTGGAGAGGAAACTCTTCAAGGCCATTCAAAACCAAAGATTAGAGTCTAAGATAGGGAGTGTCTAAGTCCAGTTTTTTGGAAGTTATCTGAGACCCTCCTCTAACACAGGGGATTAACACGAGGTCTCGTGAGGAAAGGTAGCGGAGATCACCCCTCCAAAGTTGGACCAATCGTAGTGGAGAACACATATAGAGGGCTTGTTTTGGGATTCTGTCGTTTTCATTTACCACGGGGCTTCGTGGGTCTTGAATCCATCTGAGGTCCTCAATTTTATTTTGGACCATTTTCTCTCGATACCCTTGACAGGTTTCGGGCTCGATACCTTTCTCATTGTGGTCTACCCGCCTAGTGATTGTTCGTGTGCTGGCAACCTAGTTGCCAATCTTTTTAGGAACATACACAGGTGGCTGCAGGGGTATACTGCAGTACCTAGGACAGACATTGGGCCACGCTTTGTAGAGTATACCTCGAGGGTGATTCCATGTTCGAGTTTCACTTGCACCGGTAAGTTGCTCTAGTGTTGGTTGTTGTAACTGTTCTTACAAATAGTTTAGTGTTTGCTTGTATTATCTTAGGGGCTTCTCTTTTTAGTGTGTGTTACTTTTGAACGTTTAGAATACCTTAGCGTGTCTTGGATCTTCTCACATAGTGGAGGATCCCGAGCTCCACCGGTCACGAAGGCTTCTTGGCCTGCCGTTGTTACACTGGAGCCACCCCCGCCACCTTTAAGGCGGAAGCTAGACCAACAAGGGTCTTTTGAAGCGACCGGGTTACAAACCTTTGTGCCCAAACAACTCCTGGAGGAATAAGCTATTGATATTAGCTCGGTTGAAACCCCAAACACTGATATCTTGGCACCGTTTATTGTACCAATCCAATTTCATGAACGCCAGACAGTGACTCACACAGCAATGGAAACAAACATTGTTACTTCTTTTGGGAATTCTTCAATTCACACCACAGTTGCTACCACAGAAGATTCATCTCCTAACTTACCATCGTCGGTCTGATCCACCATGGTCTTGGCCGCAACTATGTCACACAGTGGACCGAACCCATCTATGGCAGCGGCCACAACCCCCTTCACACCTAGTGCAACAGGCCCTCCGTTCTCATACAGTATGCCTAGTTCGGGTACAAGTCTTGCACTAACCTACTCCACTTTATAGACTTTGGGTATGGGGGCAGGGAGCTCTAACGCTCCTCTGCAAGGTCAGCTTGGGGGCACTCCTATCCCTTTTAACGCTTTTCCTTACGCAGGAGGTCATATCCCTCCTTCGTCCCCTTCGCTTGGTGGTCCGCATCAGCAGTCCGTCGGGCAACCTACACACACTAGTTTATTTGGAGCAGGGATTCAAGGAACACATGTGCACAGTATGCTGGTAGGTCGACACCATTTTCTTGGAATGGGATGTTTGGTAACAACACTTTCTCATCAACCTCTTTCCCGTCTGGGGGCAACCCCATTTTTGGACAATCTACTCCTGCGCAGGGTACTATTCCTGTGCAAGGGGCACACATAGCAGGACCTTGGAATTCAGGACAAGGATCCATTCCCTCCTCCGGAATGCCATTCTGGGGTAATTATTTCAATAGTCAATGGAACCCCGAGCAGACTACTATGCCTCTCCCTGTAGGACCGGCATGGGGTAATCCTTCCCAAAGTCCTCTGAATACAATGCATTCCCAACACTCTATGTCCTTTATGGGAAATCAGCCAATGATGTCTCCATAGATGAAAAATCCTTACATTGGTCAAGGCCATGGTTTCTACTAGAATCTGGGCCAGTAACCAAACTTTTCCTGACAACCTAGTGCCAGTCAAACTCCAGGACCCTTTTTCGCAGGTTATCAGCAGCAACCCAAACTACCATTCCTGGTGACGTTACACTTGCCAGATTTGACAAGGTTGTTAAATGATCCTATTTGTCATGATCCACATTGGCCTCCTATGTTGACGAAGTTTCCTTCAGACATTCCAAATTTCGAGGCCAAGCCTAATGAAGATCCAGGTGATCACGTGACTACCTTTCATCTTTGGTGCTCATCTAACTCATTGAAAGATGACTCTGTACAGTTGTGATTGTTTCAACATACTCTTATTGGGAGTGTCGTGAAATGGTACATCGAGCTCAATCACTCAACATACTCTTCTTTTGGTGAACTAGTGATGGCCTTCCTTAACCATTTCCAATTACTTGTGAGATACAACACTGGCACATAGCTACTCGCCAATTTCGAATAGACAACAACGGACCATATCTCTGATCATATCTGAGAGTGGAGCTGTTGGAAGAGTCTGATTAAGGTACCAGTCCCACCAGCATTCCTACTTGAGTGGTTCCTTAAGTCTTTGGTCCCACAGTTGTCCAAAGACGTCGCAACATCCGGAGTTTTCTCCGAAGAAGATGCCATCATGAGGGCTCAACAGTTTGAGCTCATCTATTCTCAATCTGGTTTATTATACACCATCTTGACAGATGCGCCATGTTCGATACTAGATAAAACTAGACAGAGAGTTGGACCACATGCCGACGGTATTGTTGGTTCAGCACAAACCAAGCCCGCTGAGCAATTGACAAAACAGTTGCAACAGTATCCATACAACACACAGCGGCCAACCAAACTACTACTTTGGCTGCTCCCCCTACCCAAATGTTGGAAGTACACACCATGCAGTCAACTAACCCAAAGGCCACCCAGAATCCTGAAGGGAAGAAAAAACAACGAAAGAAGGGTAGGGGGGATAAAAAAAACCACTGATAATGTTGGCGGGGACAACACGGAAAAATGGAAGGTGAGGTATCCGTGCAACTTGTGCGTGGAAGACCACCTGACCCATCTTTGTCCTCGACTTGCAAAGGCCCAAAAGTTCATCACACAGCAACAACAAGCAGTGTTGACTAATCCCTTTCAACATAGGAAAAATCTAACTCAAGCCTCTAAAAGCACAGAAGGGGGTAGCCAAGAAACCTTCCCTCCTCCAAACAATAATTCATCCATGAATGTATATATGGTTAAGGGTGATACTTTCATAACGACTAGAGCGCACGACTATAGTAAACCAAGTGCTTCTGAGAAGGGTAAAGAAGTTGATCTCCCATATCTTCCTCTACAGATTGAGAAGACGTTAGGAGAAACAATGACATGCATTCCAAAGGGTGCATTTAAAAAAGCTTCTCACAACCCAAATGAAAGGGCCGCCTGTTGGAGCCACCCTTGTTTTTTAGCGTGTCACAATTTTCATTTTGATGCTCGAAATCTAAATATGGTTTTCTTTTTCCCTCCGAGATATCGATGGTCTTCGAAGCTGGACCACGTGAGCAGCGATGATTTTTCTACTCTCGAAACAAGTCCTACTTGTCATAAAAATGTTTCCTCTTTTTGTTCTACTTCGCGATCTCACAGGTTGGATTCTATAATTCATATAATCTCCATATCCTGAGTCACGAAATGGAGAAATCATGTTAACTTTCCACTCAAGACAGTAACAAGGGTAAAATTTTCTTAACTCATGGTTAGACGTCGTCGGGGTTTCGCGCCTCAGTGTTCACCAAACCCAAAATTTTATTGTCATAGCCCCGATAGCTGAGAACACGAGGTCCTTATTCGATTGACTCGTGTCAAGGTTAGGGGTAAAAGCTAAACTGTGGTAAAAGATTCTCTCAACATTTCTCCACTCGGCACTATCTTTTTCAAAATTTATATGGTCTAAACCCCGACTCGCGAAATCATGATGCAATTATAACGTGATTAATTAATCACTTAATCCAATATTATCTTCCCCTTTAATTAATCCATGCTATCACGATCTCGTGATTTCACAGCTCGGCATGTGAATCTCCCATAAACTTATCTTCGAAGCTCTGAGTTTCGATATGGCGAATAGAATAATTATAAAATTAATCAAGCCCCAAATCGCGATTACCTTTAATTAAACCAAGATCGGTCTTCGCAGTCTCAGGAGTTGGAAACTCAAAATGGTAAAGGAAAATCCACAATATAACAAGTAGTGAGATATTGATTGACGTTGGCGAGATTGGATTAATTAAGCCAGATCAAGACATATCCCGTGTTTCGATGCCTGCACGATTTACGAGGGGTCCTTTTCTCTCCATACGCCAATTGACTTTTAAACCGCCAAAATTTATGACATTAATGGGGAAATAGGGTAAATCTATGAATGTAAGATCGGATTTTTACGGCATAAATTTATTTCTAATTATGATTCAACAGGCTTGTTTTGAAAGGTACCGAGTTTTCAAATATATGAAAGAGTTGCGCTTCATTATAACGAATGTATTTTCATAGCACGCAGAGCTCATCACTTCTGAGTAAACTGACTTATGTATGTATACGCAGTTCTATCATAGAAGAGATAAAATGCAAGCTTCAGCCATGGCTCCATGGAAAGCAGCAAAGGCGAATGTTGAGGTTTCAGGACAAGGCTCAGACAACATCTCCGATACTTCGCCCCGAAGTATCGAGTCGGTCCTGAACTGGTCACATGTTTCAGATATTCTGCAAGCAGAATTGGTGGATTATTCCGATGACAACGAAAGAGATGATTTAACCACCAAGTACAAAATATTCATCCAATCCGGAATGCACAGAGTAGCAGCCAGTCCACGGTTGCTTCCATATTATGACATGGTCCTATGGGCATTAGATCATGTAGACATACCGACTAGGACTATCATGAACGAGCAAAGAGTCACCGTCGGGACTTTTAGGCCAGAGCATTTGCAAACCATGTATAAGTTAACCGCGACGTCTGACCACACATATGGCATAGATTTCTTGGAAGAATTCAAGGAGAAGGAATGCATACAGTACGATAAAACCATGGCCAGTTTGATAAAGGATTGGGTTTCAAACACAGTGAAGTTCAGAGCTGATAACCACGGCATATACTCAATCGCCTCTTTAGAGCCGCAGTACAGATATGTGTCCATGATGACATGCCAGTTATATGGGAGAGAGGAAACAGCGCATTTTTTCCTTGCGTGGGTGCCTCTTATGTTTCGGGTCGCAGAAGGTTGTTCCTTTGATTGGGAAAAGATGCTTTCGGATAGCTTGACCAATCGGGTCACAGAGTATCGGGAGCAGAAGGAAAATAGGAGGCCATCCTCATTCTTCATTTCCGCATATATTATGGATGCAATTTGTTCTATGACACCATTTCCATTGATGAGTTGGGGTTTTACTCCGGCCGACGACAAACCCATACATGTATATCATGAAAAACTATGGGAAAACAAAGCAGAAAATTTTGCATATGAAATTTTTAACTGGGTGATGGTGCCCCTGCATGTCGCCATTTTTGGTCACCCGCCACCCCGTATCTCGGACAGCATAGCGACAAATCTGAGCATCATAGAAGACTAGTACGTGGAGGTGAAATTTTCATACCTCGGAGTTTTCGGGGCCTCTGTTCCCCCGCATGCGCTACCATTGTTCATTCCTGGCAAGCTGGCTTGTCGCGAGGTTGCCCGACAGACGGTAATTGGCAGTGTAAGTAAAGAGATCAAAGGGTATTCAAAGAAGGTATGGCCATCTTTTCCCATTCGTTTGAATTCTTATTCTTTATTAGATTTCGGGCATGCCAAACTCGAGGATGCTGCCCTGGAAGACCTAAATATGGTCTCCATTGAATACAAGAAGCACGATCCAAAGAAGGTCATGAGCAATCATTTGGCAAATCGCGGGCTCAAAAGATTTGAACATGAGAATTCACCCTTGGATGATAGCGAGGTCCTATGAGGAAATTCTAGCCCGGATTCAATCCTTGGCACCCGAGGTATTGAAATTCCAGGAACACCGATGTAGTTGTTTCCCCACTATATTGTGAAGTGAGGGTCCAAGTGTTTCTGAGACAAAATAGAAGGAGGCTGAAGGTTCTAAGGATGCAACTCCTGACCAGGGAAAACACTAGGATGAGGGGGAACAAACAAAGAATCTGGAGGCAGAGAAAAAGACCCCAGACCCGCCAAAGATACAGAACTTGGAGACAAAGATAAAGACCCCAGACCCGCCAAAGGAATAGAACCCGGAGACAGAGATAAAGACTCCAAAACCGCCCAAAAAGTAGAATCCGGAAGCAGAGATAGAGACTCCAGGAAAATCTGGGAAGCAGATTAGAGAACCCATCACATCAGTCACCCCCTTGCAGTCGACACAAGGAAACATCGATGTAGGATGGATTTTCAACGAAGGGTTGAGGCCCATAAGAGTAGAAGAACTCCCTCCAAATGATTTTTTCTTTGATAAAAAGAGGAAAGCAGTAGTAAAAATGGAATTCTACCAGGAAGGAGAGTCTACTGCCAAAAAGTATAAAATTATGACCGAGGGAAAGGATAAAAAGAGCGAGCAATTTTCCACTGAAATAGCAGGCACACTAGGAGGATACACCTCGGCGAATCAATTCTCAGTCGGGCTCCTAAAAAACTAACTCAAAATAAAAAATCTCCTAATTAATACCCTTGAAGCCAGATTGGCCACAGCAGCAGAGAATGCTAGAGATCAAGCTAGCGTGGGAATGGAGCAGGCCAGATTGGCTGACAAAAATGAAATAGAGATGCTCAAAACTAAGCTTGAGCAAGCACAACTAGTGATCTGAGATGGTCGGATGCAGGTGAGCCAGTAGAGGAATTTGATTGAACAGCTACAGGCTCGAGTAGAGATTGCCGAGAGAAAAACGATAAACATCGGGATGTTCAAATCCCAGGCAATCGAGATTCTGAGTAGAATCTCAGTGGTGCAACAGAATTTGCTCACCAAGGTGGGAGCGATCCGGGAAAACTGTCTGTTGGTCAATCAGGTTTTCGAGAACCTATCTGTGAGAGAAAGGGATGCTGGAGCGGCTTGGGTCGCTTTCCAGGAGGCTCGGGTCACTTTCCAAGAGGCAGTGATAGCCACGAATAACAGAGTTTCAGCAGGTGCTCCCATGCTCACCATCTCAGAACAAACCAGAGGAAATATTATGTTAAAGGAATGGGAGCATAACATCGCCGAAGGCAAGAAACAAGCCCTAAAGATAACCAATTCCTTGGAGGAGGCTTTCAATTCTATAGACGGCAAGCTATTGGGAATTGACAGCGAAGGCGATTCCGAGACGTTGATGCAGATGAATGTGGAACAGATCTCACTTGATCTAAAGGAAAAGGAAGAAAGAGATTCCACCGATATCTCTCAGATGACTGTGGTGGACATAGTCCAAGTAGATAAATGCATGATCAAACCCAGTGCACATTTATGCACCATCGACATCATCAACGGACAGATGGAGGACAAGCTGCAGTAGTTAGCCCGAGAATGTTACTTCTTTGAAGCCACCTGTCAAGCAGAACCATCATGGCTAATATCTCAGCTGGTGGAAAGATGTATCGCCTGTACCGAGTTCACGCAACGAAAAACATCTGGCACCAAATGAGGACAGAGTAGGAGAAATGGAGCGATTGCACTCCTCCCTGTTGTAACCAAAATTTTGTGACTATTGAGATGCTACCTTATTTTCAAAATTGTATAAATATATCACAGAAAGAAATAAACAAGGTTGGACCTTTTTGTGTCGTTTGTAATAGAGTTTTTACATTTGAGAGTTAATACAAGCAGATCTGGAGATTCTCAATTCTGTCACTACTGTATTACAAGTTTGCTTCCTTGTATCTCATTTTTCCATTTCAATTCATATTCATAATTGATGTGCTTCGTTATACTTTAGTACGACCACTACTATAATAAATGAATTTTGGTTTTCTGTAATTGTTTATTGTCTTTCCTCTGCACCAGCTATCAGCGGGTGTCAGACCAATCTGCATTTTCAGAATTCTACATATATTCTTTGTTACATCGGTTATTTTCTTACATATTTGCCTCTTCCATTTATGTCGTAAGATTTTCCCCTGGTAGGAACCTTACACTATAGACGGCTCAATGTTTTTCTCCCACCTCACACCTTTATAAAAATATAATACAGTTACGAGAACGAGCCTTTGATTTGCATCCCTGTTTTATTCCTAAAACCGTAAAATCTCTTTTATGTAACCCAATTGAGACAGCACTCAATCTCTCTCTGAAGTTTTTCCCTTTTCACTGTTCCTACATGACTGTCCCTGTACCAATACAACCTAATATCCAACCCAGACTATCTGACCAAACACACATTTCCTTAAACCTATTCGAAACAATCCTTAAAACTGCTACTAGCTGGGTCGAACTTGAACGTTCATGGACAGCCATTGAACAAGATATAACTATCCAGGAACAGTTGGAAGATAGACAACGCCAACGAAGAAATCTTCCCTAGTTTCCTTTACCGAAGGTTGACGTTTCTACCTTCTCTATCTTTTACCCACTTTTGGATGCCTTGACACTGTACTTCTAAGCCTTAAGTATAGACTCAGGAACAACACCGCCCAAAATTACTCTGTGGTGGAGGATTTATTACAAACCCCTTGTGCGATGTCTTCTTTGGAGGTCCTCCAAAGATTCCCTGCTCAGAGGAAAGCCTTGTTAACTTCTTTGGGCTCTACTGAGACTTGTAATCTGGGCATCAACATGTTAGATACAACCAACTTAAAACCTCCTCTGCCTTACCACGTCGCGTTTCAGATAGTAGTGGCTCGTCCCATGAAAACTTTTACTTGGAATATCTTCCGCACAGTGGTCGACGAGGGCGCCTCGACATGAGTTATGTCATTAGCATGCTGGAAGGCCATTGGCCAGCCCATTTTGTCTCCATCACCTACTCTCCTCACTACTTTCGATGCTCGTTCATTCCGACCACATGGCATCATTCCTTCTTTCCCTGTGCAGTTAGGAGGGAAAACTGTGTGTGTCGAAGTAGAGGTAGTCGATGCTCCCCTCGACTATAATCTATTGTTAGGACAGAGTTGGACTTATGCTATGCAAGTTGTGGTTGCTACATTTTTCTGAGTCTTGTTGTTTCCACACGAGAGTCAGATAGTGACCATTGATCAACTATCTTTCTCCAGACCTGACCCAGCTTTGGGGGCATCCACGGTCCCGATGATTGATAATCCTCAACCAGGTGTCATTAACGTAGGAGTGGGTTTGTGCCCATCCTTGATGGGTACCTTCGATTTCCCACCTCCTCACAATGATATCAAATTTATATCTAATCACCATAAGGTTGAGATTTTTCAAGTTTCGTCGTTCTGCACGACTTACTTTGAGGATCCTTGGATTCTTCCTTCCCCATAATCCATGATGGATGAGACAGGGCACTCAGGCATGTCCATGCCCTTGTCGGCCACTGAGGTAGCATACTCTTTAGTCCAACAAACCTCAGCTAACCCTGATCTGACTGCGGCACAAGAGTTGGATCCACTTCTAGAGCCTATTTGGGCTCAGGGTTCTCTCACTAACGTCGATTCGTTAGACTTAGTCTTGCCTTCTGACGAAGCAGTAATCGAAGCAATGAATAGTCCAGACAAACCTTGGGAAGATCTTCATCACAGATCATATTTTCTCCCAGAGTTAAGCTGAATCGAA
Organism: Picea engelmannii; assembly: GCA_009831015.1. Lineage (NCBI taxonomy): Eukaryota > Viridiplantae > Streptophyta > Pinopsida > Pinales > Pinaceae > Picea > Picea engelmannii. The sequence goes on from ML778217.1 coordinate 435,864, forward strand.
GTACGAGCATTCACCATTACCATGACGGGAGATCAGCCATGTCCTATTAATCTCTTAGCTACGCAAGAAATTTATGCTGAGGGAAATATGGCGACTATCGTTAAAACTATACCCATCAACACCTCCCAAAACCCTGGCATCGTGGAGAATGTCTTTGTCGGAGCGGATTTCTCCCTCGAAGAAATTTGAATTTACACGGATCTTTTCAAAGAATTTTGGATGTTTTTGCCTGGTCTTATGAGGAAATGCTAGGTATCGATCCAAAAATATTTAAACATGAAATCACAACGTATCCCGATGCCAAGACTATTTGACAAAAACTTCGTCCAGTCAATCCCAAGAAAGCAGCAGCCATCAAGATTGAGGTTGAGAAATTGCTAAATGCAGGTTTTATTTATCCTATCCATTTGACTCAATGGGTGTCAAATCCTGTGCCGGTCAATAAAAAACAAGGCACGATTCGTGTATGTACCAATTTCTGTGATTTGAACAAGGCATGTCCCAAAGATAATTTTCCAACACCATTCATTGACCAGATCATTGATGAATGTGTCAGTTGTGAAGCCTTTTCGTTCATGGATGGATTTTCGGGATATAATCAAATCCAAATCAAACCTGAAGACCAACACAAGATGGCATTCATTTTTCTGTGGGGTACATTCGCATATCGTAAGATGCCTTTTGGCCTTAAAAATGTTGGAGCCACATTCCAGTAGGCCATGTCTTTTTCTTTTCATGACCTCAAGCATATAGTCTAGGCCTATCTAGATGATTTAGCATCACGCTCTCGCAAGCGAACGGATCATCCCACACACCTTAGACTAATCTTTGAACACTGTCGCTACTTTAGGATTCACTTAAATCCAAACAAGTGCAGCTTTTGCGTAACATCAGGACGTTTGTTAGGTTTCATCATATCAACAACAGGGATCATGGTCGATCCTCTTAAGGTGGAGGCAATAATCCAATTTCCCCCCCCCCATGCACAATCCTACAACTTCAGAGTCTACATGACAAGACAAACTTCTTACGACGCTTCATCACCAATGCCGAAATAACCAAGGGATTTATGCGTTTACTAAAGAAAGACGTTCCTTTTTTCTGGGATGAATCCGCTAAACACTTTTTCGACGCATTACAACACGCCCTCACAACCGCACCTCTTCTACGGCCACCTAACTATAACAAAGATTTCTTATTATATCTGCATACCGCAGAGTCAACCATTAGCATGGTTTTAGTTTTGGAAGACGATTCGTTCTCAGAATACGTGATCTATTACCTGAGCCGAGGCCTTATAGGACGGGAACTCAATTATTCTCATATCGAAAAACTTGCGTTGGAAGCAATTCATGTTGTTCAACGATTCCATCACTATGTTATGTTTCGTAAGACCATCGTCATTGTTGTCGTGAATCCATTCCAGTACATGTTGACACGAAGAGTTATAGGCGGAAAAATCAATAGATGGATGGTCATCCTCCAAGAATTTTACTTAGACTTCGTTTCCTCAAATTCCAAGAAGTCATTGGTCTTCGCAGAGCTTATTTCAGAACTTTCGGTTGAGTCAGGTGATGTTGTGCCTAAGGAATCGCTTATCCAGAGAGATATGTTTTTTATTACATCTTCAGATCCCTGGTACAGAGATATACATATCTATCTCCAGAATTTGAAGTGCCCCACCTCTGCTTCTCATGATGAGAGTCGGCGGATACGCCATCAGGCTAAGAATTATCTCATACTCGATGATACGTTGTATCGAAGAGGTGTAGACTGCATCTTTCATCGATTTCTCACTCATGAAGAGGCCATCATCATGCTCAACGATTTCCATACTAGAGCTTGTGGAAGACATTTCTCTGGGTTGGCAACATCCCAAAAGATTCTACAAGCAGGTTACTTATGGCCGACGCTTATCAAAGATTGTATCGAATCGTGTTAGAAAACAGGACCGCGGAGCAATAAAATAAAACAAATGCAGAAACAAAACATAGAAGACACACAATACAAGAGAGACACAGATTTACGTGGTTCACCCAGTGTGGGCTACGTCCACCAGAGAAATTGCCAGGTCCTTGC
>ML778217.1:445854-458727 GCA_009831015.1 Picea engelmannii
TCCTTTGTTTGTACAGTTTACCTTCCAGACCGAAAAAGGGGTAAACTACCGCCGGACAGACGTGAATTCAAATTTCAGTTTAACGAGCGTGAAAGGACACAAGATCGCTCGGCAATCTTTTCATGTTTAGAGGGTCTGAAAAGGGATTAAAAGGAGACCCGTTATGTTTTAGAAGTCTGGAGGGTAAGACAAAGAGTGAAAAATACCCATGCAAATGAGGCTCAAACTCGTATTCCGGAAAGACTATACGGACTCTCGAGCCTACAGTGTTGTTAGAAATGGCATGGACACCATAATGCAACCAGGAACTACCTAGGGCATCCATGTTTTGGCAAGCTCTACCACCAAGTTGCGACACTTCTAGAGCAGATATGATGGTTCCATGTCACAACCGAATGGGATCGATCCTATATCGTAAGAATCAAAAAGGCAACGAGATGCAACAGTGGGGATGAAATCCTACCCTATATGCTCAAGTTGATTTTTGAAAAAAAAAAATTATGGACCGTCCATATATATTTTTTTATTTTCTGAAACTCAATGAAAAATATCCCAATACCTGATCAAATCCCTCCCATATAACTCCCGAACCCCTCAAAATGGTTTGTAGTATAAAGAAACTAATAAAGGGGCCCAAAAAACTGACAAAAAGAGGCCAAAAAGTCTATAAATAGAAGCTGGCAGCTCATTATCACCATTGTTAATTTGGAAATTGACTCTGGAGCCAAAAGACCCCCTTTGCCAAAGATCGTGATTCCGGGAGCTACAATGGACAAAACGTACTTCTGCTTGGACCAAGTAAGTACAAACTCCCCTATCTTGCATTTCAATACTTCATTTATTGATTTTGAGCGTGTTTTGGGGGTGGCCATCGACCTCTAAGAGGTCAGCCCTAGTAAAACGCGAGTTGTCTAGGGACAGCCCACGGGTACCCACGCGCAGAGCTAAAGCTGCGCGCGGGTACCCGCGACTGTCGCTTCGACAGCCCGCAGGTGCCCCCCGTGCGATGGAAAAATGATTGAACGTAGACTAAACTCCCTCCTTTTTTTCCTTGTGTGTTTGGCAGGATGTATGTTCATTGGAGAGAGAGGGAGCACGAGGTTGCCAATGAGGCAGTGGTTACATATCCGAATGTTATGATCGTGCTGACGCAGTGTGGCTTGGTAAAGTTTTTCCTGTCTCCGTTTATGCACGCTCAACCCAAGCTGTTGAATTCCTTGGTTGATTATTGGCACCCAGATGCAGAGGCCTTTATGATAGAGGGGCAATCCTTGGTGCCCACCACCGAGGATATTTACTTTTTGACGGGCCTCTCGAGGAGAGGGGAACCCGTCAACTTTTAGACTTTTCCTGCAGGGCTGAGAAAAGTCTCGAAATTGATAGAGAAATATTGTGAGGTTGGGACCAATCAAAGATCTTCCTCGGTTCCTGTGAGTAGGATTACAAGCCTCACCCTCCAGACCATTTTATCACTCATCGGGTGGATTACCAGCTCTGCGACCGTGCATCAGGCTTCGCGCGCACAGATGAACTGTGCAATTTAGTGCATGAATGCACAAATTTTTGACTAGAGTACCACATTACTGGCAAGCATGACAGGTCAGTTGACAGCTTGCAAATAGCGGATGCATAGGAACTTCGAGTTTGGGACTATCTTATGTTCATTTTTCTTCGAGAGAGTTCCATTTTTCAGTCCTCGGTTGACGGTACAAGGACATTTGGCGAATTTCCCTACAGTGTGCAAATGGGCAGCTTTGCTGCTGCAACAGGGTGGTGGGAGGACCACAGAGGCCTTCAACGATGACTTTTTTGCCTGGCTGTCATGGTAGATCTCAGCGATTGAGGATTACCCATATGCAGGGATCGACTTTTCTAGGGATCCAGCGATACCATTGCCTCCTGGTGAGGAGTGAGGGGAGATGGGTAAGTCTCCACCTATCTAGTTTTTTTGTTTGCATATGTAATTTTTATGTCTTTTTGATATATATATCATGTTTTTGTATAACATAGTTTTTGACGGGTGAACATTGTGTTGCGTGCATATGTGGGACCCGTGCGACCTGCCGATTATGCATGGAACAGGTGCCGCCCACGACCAGAGGTCGTAGCTGCCGTCGCCAGGGGAGTAGCAATAGCAGGGAACCTCCCAGCAGGAGAGGTCGAGAGGGTTCTTAGGCGGACTGAGTGGAACTTCACTGAGCTCACCCGCACAGTTCCCATGGCAGAGATAGAGGACTTGCCACCCTCCATGCAGACTCATATTGTGGTGGTACCTCGGACATGGGTCCGATTGTTTAGACGTTTAGGTCAGGTTGTTTTTGAGTATAACAGGGCCCACAGGCCCTGAACAGACTTGTAGAATTTTATGTGCCACGAGCACTAACATGTATATATTTTTTGAGGGCATAAGCCCCAGTGACTCGTTATGGTTCCCACTTTTTTTAGGCGCTTGCGCCCATCTATGTACTCTGAGGATTTTCGGATGTTTATATATGGTTTTTATTTCTTTTCTGTGCCTTTATGGATTATGTGTGAAAAAATGTATTTACATGTGTATGATCATGATATTTTTATGTGTGAGCAAGATGCCAATCTAAAATGTGATTAGCTAGAGTATCTGTGATTTTATTTAGACTCCTGGGAACATGAAAATATGTAATATAATCAAAGTTACATTCCAAGAGACGTACCCTAAGGAATCGTCGGTGTAAAGTTGGGTCATGCACCCGGTATATTTTGTTTAGTTGCGACACAACCAATTGAGCGTCTAGATAGACCCAGAGACAAGAGATACCCAATGACAAAGTGTCACGAAGCAACTCAATAATTGCGCTATACTCAGCAACATTGTTTGTGGTGTCACCTAAGCATATTCCTCCGGAAGATAACAACTGACCCTGTGGTGTAAAAATTACCCAAGCTGCGGAGGCAAGCCTCTGCGTGTGTCGACTAGCACCGTCCGCATACCCAATGAACACCTCGAACTCACTTGACATCTGCCATAGTGACGAAAGATAACATTAATGAAATGTTCATGACACGTTTTTCAAAAGAAATGTAAAAAGGTAATAGCACAAAGACTATACATATGTTACAAAAAGTTACCCACAGTGACCGTTCTATGAGTAATACTTCTTGAGGTAGAGCCCATTCCTAGGCTCTGCCAAAGCATTCCCTTCAAAATAGACCAAACGATAAGCGCCCTTCTTCAAAACCTCCTTAACAATGAAGGGTCCGAACCACATGGGTTTAAACTTTCCTGCCCCCAGGGGGTCCTTATCTTGGTCGTAAACCAGGACAAGGTCACCCTCAGAAAAAATCCGAGGATGAACGGACCTATCATATTGAAACATGACCTTATGTTTATGAGCCTCATTGGTCAGAGCCACATCGCGACGCTGTTCATCAAGCTGCTCAAGGTGTATTAACCGTTCTTCAAGTGGAGAAGTGTCTGGCAATAACTGTACTGCCAATTTCAGAGATGGAATTTGACATTCAATGGGAAAGACTACCTCCAGCCCGTAAACAAGTTGGAATGGTGAGAAAATGGTTACAGTATTAACTGATGTTCAGTAAGCCCATAATGTCGAGTATATCATCAAATGCCAGTTGGATTTGGCTTAGTTGATGATTTGCTGTCGCATTGTCTTAAGAGTTTTGTTAACAGCTTCCACCTGCCCATTGGCTTGGGGATAGTAAGGTGAGGAATGTTCTTGCCGTAACCCAAGCTTTGATTTTAACTCGGACATCATTTGGTTCTGAAAGTGACTGCCATGGTCAGTGACAATCTCTCTCGGGACGTTGAACCATGCTATAATTTGGTTAAATAAGAAGAGAGTTGCAGTCTATCCATCGTCTTTGAAGGTCGACATAGCTTCGACCCACTTAGTGAAGTAGTCGACAGCCACAATGATATAGAGGTGCCCCCGGGCTGATGAGGGGTTGCAAGTAGTGTAATCAATTCCCCACTTAGTGAAGGGACCGACGGTGATAACAGGAAACATGGGAGCTGGATGTGCCCTCATCTTCCGTGAGAAGATTTGGCACGGATGGCACTTCTTGACCGACTCAATACAATCTTTAATAAGTGTGGGCCAGAAGTAACCTGCTCGTAAAATATTTTGGGATGTTGCCAACCCAGATAAATGACCACCACGAGCTCTTGTATGACAATCGTTGAGAACTATGACGGCCTCCTCATGAGTGAGACATCGACGCAAGATACAGTCTACACCTCTCCGATACAACATATCATTGAGTATGAGATAGTTCTTGGCTTGATGGAGTATTCGTTGACGCTCATCATGAGAACCAGAGGTGGGGCACTTCAAATTCTGGAGATAGATCAGTATATCTCCGTACCAGGGGTCGGACGATTTAATCAAAAACATATCCCCCCGGATAAGCGATTCCTCGGGCACAACGTCACCTGACTCAACCGAAAGTTCCAAAATAAGTTCTGTGAAGACCAATGACTTCTTGGACTTTGTTGAAACGAAGTCTAAGTCAAATTCTTGAAGGATGACCATCCATCTACTGATTTTTCCGCCGAAAACTCGTCGTGTCAACATGTACTGAAATGGATTCACGATAGCTATGACGGTGGTCTTGCGAAACAGAACATAGTGACAGAACCGTTGAACAGCATGAACTGCTGCCAACGCAAGTTTTTCTAGATGTGTATAATTAAGTTTCGGTCCTACGAGGCCTCGGCTCAGGTAATAGATCACGTATTCAGAAAATGAATCATCTTCCTGAACTAAAACCATGCCTATGGTTGACTCTGCGGCAGCCAGATATAATAGGAAATATTTATTATAATTCGATGGTCGTAGCAGAGGTGCGGTTGTAAGGGCGTGTTTCAATGCATCGAAAGAGCACTGCGCTGCTTCGTCCCAGAAAAAGGGAGCATCTTTCTTCAGTAAACGTATGAATCCCTTGGTGATTTCGGCATAGTTGGCAATGAAGCGTCGTAAGAATTTCGCCTTGCCTTGAAGACTTTGAAGTTGTAAGATTGTGCATGGGGGGGGAACTAGACTATCGCCTCCACCTTAAGAGGATCCACCATGATCCCTATTGTTGAAACGATGAAACCTAACAAACGTCTTGACGTGACGCAAAAGCTGCACTTGTTGGGATTCAAGCGAATCCTGAAGTAGCAACAGCGTTCGAAGATTAGTCGGAGGTGCATAGGATGACCCTTTCGCTTGCGAGAGCGTGATGCTAAATCATCTAGGTAGGCCTCGACTATATGTTTGAGATCATGAAACGCAAAAGACATGGCCTGCTGGAAAGTGGCTCCAGCATTTTTTAGGACAAAAGGCATCTTACGATAAGCGAATGTACCCCACAGAAAAATAAATGTCGTTTTGTGTTGGTCCTCAAGTTTGATTTGGATTTGGTTATAGCCCGAAAAACCATCCATGAACAAAAAGTCTTCACAACCAACGCACTCATCAATGATCTGGCCGATGAATGGGCTTGGATAATTATCTTTTGGACATGCCTTGTTCAAATCACGGAAATCAGTACATACACGAATCGTGCCTTGTTTCTTATCAACTGGTACGGGGTTTGACACCCACTGAGTCAAATGAATTGGGTATATGAACCCTGCCTTAAGCAATTTCTCAACCTCGGCTTTGATGGCTGCTGCTTTCCTAGGATTAACTGGACGAAGTTTCTGTCGAACAGGCTTAGCATCAGGATACGTAGTGATCTCATGTTCAACTATTTTCGGATCGATGCCTGGAATTTCCTCATAAGACTAGGCAAAAACATCGCGGAATTCTTTAAAAAGATCCGTGTAAATCTGAATCTCTTTGGGGGAGAAATCCGCTCCGACGAAGACATTCTCCACGATGCCAGGGTTCCGAGAGATATTGATAAGTATGGTTGCAGCGATAGTCTCCATATTTCCCTCAGCATAGATTTCCTGGGTAGCTAAGAGGTTGATGGGACATGGTTGATCTCCCGTCATGGTGATAGTGAATTCTCCTGCCTCGATTCGATGCAACTCTGGGAGGAAATATGATCTATGTTGAATATCTTCCCAAGGTCTGTCCGAACTAGTCATTGCTTCGATTACAACTTCGTTAGAAGGAAAGACTAAGTCTAACGAATCGGTGGTAGCAAGAGAACCCTAAGCCCAGCTAGGCTCCAGAAGTGGATTCAACTCTTGTGCGGGAGTCGGATCGGGAGTAGCGAAAGTTTTTTGGAGTAGAGAGTACACTACTTCAGCAGCCGACAAGGGCATGGACATGCCAGCGTGCCCTGTCTCATCCATCGTGGCTGATGGGGAAGGAAGAGTCCACGGATCCTGAAAGTAAGTTGTTCAAAATGACGAAACATGAAAAATCTCAGCCTTGTGGTGAGTCGATATAAACTTGACATCGCCATGAGGAGGTGGGTAATCGAAAGTACCCATCAAATATGGGCACAAACCAACTCCTATGTTAACGATACCCACTTGAGGATTATCTATCATGGGAACCGTGGATGCCCCCAAGGCTGGGTCAGGTCGAGAGAAGGATAACTGATCAATGGTCACTATCCGGCCTTCATGTGGAAACAATAAGACTCGGAAAAATGTAGCGACCACTGCTTGCATTGCATAAGTCCAACTATGACCTAACAATAGATTGTAGTCGATGGGGGCATCAACTACCTCTACTTTGACGCACACGGTCTTCCCCCCTAATTGCACAGGGAAAGAAGGAATGATGCCATGCGGTCGGAAAGAATGACCATTGAACGCAGTGAGGAGAGTAGGTGATGGAGACAACTCAGGTTGACCAATGGCTTTCCAGCATGCTAACGACATAACGCAAGTCGAAGCGCCCTCGTCTACCACCGTGCAGAAGATATTCCATGTAAAAGTTTTCGTGGGATGAGCCACTACTATTTGAAACGCGACGTGGTAAGGCAAATGAGGTTTCAAGTCAGTCGTATCTAACATGATGGTACCTGGGTTACAAGTCTCAGTAGAGCCTAAAGCAGTCAACAAGGCTTTCCTCTGAGCAGGGAAACTTTGGAGGACCTCCAAAGCAGACATAGCACAAGGGGTTTGTGATAAATATTCCACCACAGAGTAGTTCTGGGCAGCCTTTGCATTTGGATTGTGAGAAGCTCGCTTTAACGCACCTTTTGGAATGCATGTCATTTTTTCACCCAACGTCTTCTCGATCTGTAGAGGAAGAGATGGGATCTCAGATTCTTTGCCCTTCTCAGAGGCGCTTGGTTTACTATAGTCGTGCGCTCTAGTTGCTATTAAAGCATCACTTTTAACCATATATACGTTCACGGAAGATGAATTGTTTGGGGGAGGGCAGTTTTTTGGGCTACCCCCCTCGACACTTGTAGAGGCTTGAGTTAAATTTTTCCCATGCTGAAAGGGATTAGTCAACATGGCTTGTTGTTGCTGTGTGACAAACTTCTGGGCCTTCGCAAGTCGAGGACATAGATGGGTCAGGTGGTCTTATGCGCATAAGTTGCATGGATACCTTGCCTTCCTCTTTTCCGTGGTGCCCTCGCCAGCATTATCAGTGGGTTTCTTATCCCCCTTACTCTTCTTGCATTGCTTTTTCTTCCCTTCAGGCTGCTGGGTGGCCTTGGGGTTAGTCATCTGTATGGAGTGTACTTCCGACATTTGGGTAGGAGGAGCAGCCAAAGCAGTAGTCTGGCTGGCCACTGAGTGTTGTATAGATAACTGCTACAATTGTTTTGTCAATTGCTCACCGGGCTTAGTTTGTGCCGAACCAACGATACCGTCAGCATGTGGTCCAGCTCTCTGTCTGGTTTTATCCAGAATCGATCGTGGTGCATCCAGCAGGATGTTGTACAATAGACCAAACTGAGAATAATTAAGATCAAACTGTTGAGCCCTCATGATGGCATCTTCCTCGAAGAAAACCCCTGAAGTTGCGACGTCTTTGGATAACTGCGAAACTAAAGACTTAAGGAACCACTCAAGCAGGAATGCTGGTGGGATGGGTACCTTGATAAGACTCTTTCGGCGTTTCCACTCTCAAATATGATCCGAGATATGGTCCGTTGTCGTCTGCTCGAAATTGTCTAGCAACTCTGTGCCAGCGTCGTATCTCACAGGTAACTGGAAATGGTTAAGGAAGGCCATCGCCAGTTCACCAAAAGAAGAATATCGTGAGCGGTCAAGCTCGATGTACCATTTCACGGCACTCCCAATAAGAGTGCGTTGAAACAATTGCAACTGGATGGAGTCATATTTCAGTGAGTTAGATGAGCACCAGAGGTGGAAAGTAGTCATGTGATCACCTGGATCTTCGTTAGGCTTGGCCTCAAACTTTGGGATGTCCGAAGGCAACTTCGTTGGCATAGGAGGCCAACGTGAATCGTGACAGATAGGATCATTTAACAACCGTGTCAAATCTGGCAAGTGTAATGTCGCCAAGAATGGTAGTTAGGTTGTTGTTGATAGCTAGGATAAAAGGGTCTCGGAATTTGACTGGCACCAGGTGGCCAGGAAAAGTTTGGTTGTTGGCCCGGGTTCTGGTAGAATCCATGGCCCTGACTAGTGTAAGGGTTTTGCATCTGAGGAGACATCATTGGTTGATTCCCCATAAAGGACATAGGATGTTGGGCATTCATCGTGTTCGACAGACTTTGGGAAGGATTACCCCATGTCGGTCCTGAGGGGAGAGGCATAGAAGTCTGTCCTGGGTTCCATTGACTGTGGAAAGAATTACCCCAGAACGGCATTCCAGAGGAAGGAATAGATCCTTGTCCTGAGTTCCAAGGTCCTGGTATATGTGCCCCCGGCGCAGGAATAGTACCCTGTGCCGGAGTAGATTGTCCAAAAATGGGTGTGCCCCCAGATGGGAAAGCAGTAGATGCGAAAGTGTTATTACCAAACGTCCCGTTCCAAACAAACAGTGATGAACCTATCGGCTGAGTTTGCGCAGGTGTTCCTTGACTCCCGGCTCCAAATGAACTCATGTGTGCAGGCTTCCTGGCGGACTGCTGATGCAATCCACCAAGCGAAGGGGACGAAGGAGAAATATGACCTCCAGCATAAGGAAAATCATTGAAAGGGACAGGAATGCCCCCAAGTTGACCTTGCAGAGGAACGTTAGAGCTCCCTGCCCCCAGACCCAAAGTCTGTAAAGTGGAGGAAGTGAGTGCAGGACTTGTACCTGAACTAGGCATACCGTATGAAAACGGAGGGCATGTCGCACTAGGTGTGTAAGGAGGTGTGGCCGCCGCGATAGATGGGGTCAGTCCACTGTGCGATGTAGTTGCGACCGAGACCATGGTGGCCTGGACCACCGACAAAGGCAAGTTAGGAGAAGCTTCTCCTGTGGTAGCAACGATGATGGGAATGGAAGAATTCCTAGAGGAAGTAATAGAGTTTGGTTCCATAACTGGGTTAGGCACTGACAGGTGTTCATAAAATTGAATTGGCACAATAATGTCTGGCCAAGTATCAGTGTTTGAGGTTTCAACCGATCCAAGATTGGCGGTTGATTCCTCCAGGAGTTGTTCGGGCTCAATGGTTTGAAACCCGGTTGCTTCGAAAGACCCTCGTTGGTCTAGCTTCTGCCTCAATGGTGGCGGGGGTGGCTCCAGTATAATCGGCGGCAGGCCCAGAAGCCTTCATGACCGGCGGAGCTCTGAGTCCTCCACTGTGTGAGAATATTCACGACACGCTAATGTATTCTACACGAACAAACAGTAACACACACTAAAAGAAGCCCCTATGAGATAAGACAAGCAAACACTAACTATTTTGAAGAACAGTTACAACAACCAACACTAGAGAAACTTACCGATGCAAGTACAACTCGAATACGGAAGCACCCTCCGGGTATACTCTGCAAAGCGTGGCCCGATGTCTGTCCTAGGTACCACGGTATACCCCCACAGTCACCCATGTATGTCCCTAGAAAAGATTGGCAACTAGTTTGCCAGCACGTGAACAGTCATCAGGCGGGTACAGTTGATAGTCGGGTAGACCACAATGAGCAGGGTATCTAGCCCGAAACCTGTCAAGGGTATCGAGAGAAAATGGTCCAGAAGACAATTGAGGACCTCGAACGGATTCGAGACCCACGAAGCTCTGTGGAAAATGCAAACGACGGAATCCATCAACAAATCCTCGATATGTGTTCTCCACTACGCTCGGTCCAGCTTTGGAGGGGTTATCTTCGTTACCTTTCCTTACGCGACCTCATGTTTATCCCCTATGTTAGAGGGGGGTCCTGGATAACTTTCCGTAACTGGACTTCTACACTCCCTATTGACAGACTCCAATGTTTGGTTTGAGTGGCCTTGGAGAATTTACTCTCCAACTTATTCCAAGGCCCTAGTCCTAAGCTAGTGTATGCACCCTACAAACAAAAATTCTAATTGATTTTAATTAGCGTTGCTTTTAATGGGATTTTTTACATCACAAGGTATGAAGGTGAAACTGATGGTGTATAAAGACTCAAAGCAAAATGAACAAGAAATGCTTGGAAACAAAAACTTTTACAAAAAATGCAAAACTAGCAACTTTTCAACAAGAAAGACTTCTTTTCTTTTCAACTTTCCTAAGATTTCATGCAGCAAACACCAAGTAATTTCACTCAAATCTGCGAGCTACTTATACTCTAAATGCAGTGCAAAAACTTATGAAAAAAAACGTTTTCCTAGCTACTGATGCAACAACACAATCTTCAAACCAAGAAGAAAATGAAACAAGATAAAAAAAAAATATTTAATTGCAAAATGATGCAATAAAGGGAAAATGACGACAAGCACAAAACCAAGAAAACAAAATAAAGTTCTGGCTTAAGGCGCAGATCGCAACGAACCAGAGAAAAGATGCACAAAAGCAATCAAGAAAGCACTGATTCTAACGTTTGTCTAAAAACCATAACACAAAAATTTTTTCTTTTGTCTTTTCTATCAAAACATCAACTAACAAAACAAAGGCTAAGGATAGGAGGCCCTAACCTGCTAACTGTGCAGCCCTAGACTCAAACCCCTGAGAGGAACACTTCTCACCACAGGAGGGGATGACTGCCCCACCCAAGCTGAAAAGCAACCAATCAAGCCCGCGACTGTCACTGAAACAGAACGCGTGCAAATGCGTTATGAGCTATAACAGAGCGCGAGTACCCGCAGGCTAAACTTAAACAGGTCGCGGGTCAGTATAAAAGCCAAGACAAGACAACACATAGGCAGCCTAGACCTGAAAAAGGCCTCTGGTATTGACAACCAGGGTCTCTAAAAGGCTTAGATGCTTCTATTTTAACAGAAAAGGAAAATGAATGAAAAATCAAACACAATAAAACAGAATGAAAACAAGAAAGTGAACTAACAAGACCCAGACAGGATCTAGAAAGCCCCCTGAGAAGGTAAACTTCTGATAGGGAAGAGGGGACTGCCTCTCAAGCTTCCTGATTCCTACACGCTATTGAAACCACTGCAGCAAGCGTTCAAACACGAGCTACAAAAGGTTAGGGCGTGGGTTACACGCGTGCAGGCCTTCTGTAGGCCGTGTGTACCTATGTGTGTCCCGATAATAAATGTCAAGCAACAGTCAAGGAAAAACTGGTATTATGAACCAGGTTCCCTGCTCGCTTTGACCTAACAGAAAACAAAACAAACTAAGAAACAGAGAATCTACTCCTTTAAACTACCCAAAAACCTCAATGAAATCCGGAAACCCTAAGAGTAATATCCCCAATGGAGTCACCAATTCTGTTGTGGGGAAATTGTACCCTACGGACTAACAAGATAGGGCTTAAACTTACATGCAGATCATGACCCTTAAGAAATTACTTTTAACCTTCTACCCCAAACCTAAAACCCTTTTTCACATGCAAACATGGAAAGAACCGACTAACCTTTTTATCGACGGTTGGTGTAGATCCTCCGTTGCGCCTTATCTCCTTGCTTCTGCTACTCCTTCCAAAGACGATCCTGCAATCAAGACAAAAACACTACACATGCATGCTATTTTTCTACTAGAGGGTTAGAGATTAAGAATAAATCAAATAAAACATATAAGACTCGTGCATTGGGACGGGAAAAGTACTCTTTATTAATCTCAAGATGAATCAACTTACAATGATAATAGAGATCGGCCACCGTTCCTTGATCCTGATCCTAGGCTCCTCCTCTTCTTTGTCCTCCAACTGCTTTTCTTGAATTCTCCTAAAGCTTGAGGAAAGGCTAAAGGGTTGGGACAAAACGGATTCGACAATTGGGAAGAGTTTCTTTGCTATGATTTTCCTCCTTTGAAGAGTACCCCTACCCCTTATTTTATAGGCTAGAAGGATCTAGGGTTTTGGACGAACTCTCGGCCATGCATGGCTGGGAGTTCCAGTTAACTAACCCAAATCTTTTCGTTCCGTCGGCAACTTTCCTGTTTTTGTGCTTTATTAGGTAAACGTAGGCTGTAGTGGGTCAACTAGCGTTCCAATGCGTGCAGTATAAGGCCTGCCAACGTTCCAACGCGCCCAGTAATGGGTTAGGGCGCGGGTTACTTGATTTAAGAGGTTTTTCAAGAGTTTCTTCAGCATGGCCTTGGCAAGGAAGGGATATAAGTTGGCCTGATGCCAGGTAAGCATGTGTGGTGCAATTTAGGGTTATAACACAATATGATAGGTCCGTTCATCCTTGGATTTTCTCTGAGGGCGACCTTGTCCTGGTCTATGACCAAGATAAGGACCCCCTGGGGGCAGGAAAGTTTAAACCCATGTGGTTTGGACCCTTCATCATAAAAGAGGTATTAAAAAATGGCACTTATCGTTTGGTTGATTTTGAAGGGAATGCTTTGGCGGAGCCTAGAAATGGGCTCTACCTCAAGAAGTATTACTCATAGACAGGTCACTGTGGGTAACTTTCTGT
>ML778217.1:468552-498139 GCA_009831015.1 Picea engelmannii
TATGAGTCTAGACCCCGCAGTGTTATTATTACTTTGGTAGATGATTGTACAGGATACCATAGGTAGCGTCGCCTACCATTATTTCTTTAATATCTGCTAAGCAATGGCACAGTAAGGTCATTTCACAGATCGAGAAATTTGTATTCTTTGTGATCTTTGTTCAAAGTAAGCAAAAGGTTGCATCCACATATGTGGCCTCTATATAGAGCCTCTCTTTACAGAAGAAGCAAGTGGACGAGATCGTGGAAGAATATAGAAACATCTTCTCCTCACCCATCGAGGTACCGACGCACTGTCAAGTCAAACATCCAATTGACCTGACCCCTGGTAAACCTATTCCTCATGGACGAGTCTATTTTTGCCCGCCAAAGGAAAATTCTTCAATATACTAAGATATTCTTCAAAAGGGGCACATCAGACTCAACTCTTCCCCTTGCGGAAGCCCAATTGTACTAGTGCAGAAAAAGGACGGGACCTGGTGATTGCATAAATTACAAATCATTAAACAAAATCACCATCAAGAACTGGTACCAATTCCTAGGATTGATGACCTTCTTGGCCAACTCAAGGGGGGCAATTTTTTCAGCAAGATTGACCTAAATTTTAGCTACCAACAGGTTCCCATCGAACCAACTGATGTATGGAAGGCAACTTTCAAATCTAAAGAAGGTCTCTTCGAATGGTTGGTCATGCCCTTTGGCCTAAAAAATGCACCAGCCACTTTCATGAGGTTGATGGACGATGTATTGAGACCCTTCAACAACTCTTTTGTGGTAGTATATTTGGATGACATCCTCATCTTTAGCAGAACTTGGGAGGAGCACATGCAGCAAATTCAACAGGTTTTGAGCACTCTACGGTAGCAAAAGTTATATGTCAACTTGGAAAAATGCTCCTTTGGTATGAACGGGGTCCAATACTTGGGCTACATTTTTTATGAGTATGGGGTACATGTTGATCCAACTAATATCCAAGTCATTTGTGACTGGCTAGCCCCAACCACACTAATTGAGCTTCAGAGCTTCTTTGGACTGGCCAACTTCTACCAACGGTTCATGTTGGGATTCTCCCATATTGCATTGGCCCTCAGCCAAGTGACCAAGGTCGGTGGCAGGGTAAATTTCATGTGGAGTAAGGAACAACAATGAGCATTCAATGATATGAAGCATCACTTGTTATCCTCTCCAATATTCTCCTTGCTCAATCTACAACAACCATTTGATATTGATACTGATGCATTTTATTATGTTTTAGGAACATTTCTCACTCAACACAGTCATTCAATGGCATATCATAGTGAGACACTCTCAGATATTGTCTGGAAATACCCCACCTATGACAAGGAAATGTATTCCATTATATAATTTTGTCTTCAATGGAAACATTACATTTCGGGAAAGGAGACGATCATCCACACTGATCATAAGCCTTTGCAGTTCATACAGACACAAGGGAAATTGCAGAACGACCGTCATCAGAAGTGGTCCACCTACCTGCAACAGTTCCATATCAACATCAAGTATAAGACAGAGAGCTCAAATCATGTGGTTGACTGCCTCAGTCCACCTCTCATAGCTGCACTCACCACTGTGCTCCATTCCTGTGGACATGAGGCATCTGAGTGGCCCTAACTTTATCAGCAAGATCCATACTTCGCCACCACCTATCAACTCTTGGGTATAGGTGCGACTGTCACTGATTTTCACATTTAGGATGGACTGTTATGCCATTTGGGCCATCTTTGTTTTCCTACAAGCAAGAGTGAAAAGTTGATTTGGGAAGCCCACTATAGATGGATGGCAAGACATTTTGGCATGGAGAAAACTGTGGTTGTTCTACAGAAACATTTTTATTGACCAAAACTTCGACAATATGTCAGCAAGTATAGTTGATCTTGCACTGCATGTGCCATTGCCAAGCTAGTCATCAACAAGCCAGGCTTATACACCCCTCTTCCTAGTCCTGAGAAGCCTTGGGAATCCATATCAATGGATTACATGTTTGGTCTTCCATCCACCAAGGAAGGTAATGATTTTTTATTCATGGTCGTTGATCAGTTTTCAAAGATGGTCATCCTCACGGCCTGGAAGAAGAAAATCAAAGTGACAGATATTGCCAAGCTTTTCTTTGAACAAGTGTGGATCCATTTTGGGATACCATAGATGTCACACACCCGCTGCAGCATAATAATTTTTTTTCCTTTTTTCGAGGGACAGAATCCCCGAAATCCTACGGGGCTTAGCATAGGCTAGATTTTCCCTTTTTCCCACCTCCATGTGATCGTTGATCATGATCACAGGCCAAACAACTAGGTGCATTTTCACATTTCACGACTTAGCGGTATAAGCGAGTCGATTCTTTCGACTCTACAAACCCCGAAATGCTGAAATGTCGAAGAGGCTTAGATCAGCAATTAGCCCCCCCTGGGCTATGCCTTGGTCCATATGACCACTTCTCATAAGAACACAGTCTTATTCCCTTCGGGACTTATCAATACGAGAGCCCGACCTCTTGTCAACGGAAATTCCGAATTCTCGATTTCCGATTCCCTGGAATGTCCTTTGTCACATTAGCCCTCCTGGCTATGCCCTTATCCAGGTGACCATTCCTCATAACACCTCCATCCTATCTCTTTCGGGATTTATGAATACGAGAGCCCGACCTCTTGTCAAAGGGACTCCCAAATTCCCAATTTCCGATTCCCCGGAATGGCCTTTGTCACATTAGCCCTCCTGGCTATGCCCTGATCTAGGTGACCATTCCTCATAAGACCTTTGTCCTGTCTCTTTTGGGATTTATGAATATGAGAGCCTGACCTCTTGTCAACGGGACTCCCAAATTCCCGATTTTCGATTCCCCGGAATGGCCTTTATCACATTAGCCCTCCTGGCTATGCCCTTATCTAGGTGACCATTCCTCATAAGACCTCCATCCTATCTCTTTCCAGATTTATGAATATGAGAGCTCGGCCTCTTGTCAATAGGACTTCTGAATTCCCGAGTTGCGAAAACCCGATGGACTCTTCCTTTTGGGACTCTCCTAAAATCCTGGATTGTAGCCACATGTCCTCCCTCGCGTATGCCACTTGATCACCCACTCTTCCTACCTTTTCCCCTTTCGGTGAGGTTGCGTGTGGCACGATTTTCCTCATGGTGGTCAGGTCTGAGGACTCTATGGATGGGCAGTTCACCCCCATCCCTCATTACACATGAGGAGCCATTTACCTACCAACCTGGCGAGTCATTTAATTTGGGGCCAGCGAGCCGCTCTTGGTTCTCCGGGCCATGTTGGCAGCCAATTCACTTTTTTCTATTGTCTTATAAGCTTCCTACACCAATGTTTTCCAAACATCAATTTTTCGTCGCAATTTTCTAATAAACGACATTTTCATTTTTTGCGACATTTGCACATTTTCCTTCGTTTTGTTTTCACGACTGTAAGTGTGAAAAATTCTCCTTTCGAAGTCGCATTGAAGTCATTATTTGAACTGCAAATATCTCTTTTGTCGATATGCCTATTGTGCTTACCTTTTATTTATCATTATACAACTGGCAAGATCCTTTGATCGGTACTCATACTTCGATTGATTGTGTAATTTGGCTTTATTGAGTTTGTAAGGCATTATCATTTGGACTTGCATTTTATTCAACCTACCTGACCATTGATTTCATGAAAATGCATAGGGGTTATGATTAAATTTTTAATAGGTCTTTTGATATAATCCTTATGTTGATGTTTTCATAACTATCGGTATGTTGAAGACCCATTGGCACATTTGTTAAATGATTGACATGAGTTGTTACAATACATTAGCACATGGTTAATTATTTGGTTTTGGTTTCTAATTGAATATTTGATGGTTAGAAACTTAGGCACAATGATTGATTACGCGTTGGTTTATACACTTGCCATTTGATTCATTGGTCGGCTAATTCACATAATTGTCAAACTATGCTATAATGGGTAGTAGAGCTATGTAAACCGGTGGTTGTACTTTGGTAATAAATCTTTTGCATGGCAGAGATAAAACTCCACCACCTTCGCACGATGGCATTTATGCCTATCCCTTACTCATCGTTTACCTCTGTTAGCTCGGATAGCCCTGCATGCATTTCACTCCTATGTGTGCTATGACTCAAACCCTGGAATTACCGTGCACTCGGCTCCATGGCACCAGTCATGCGAATCAAGCCAAATGGAAACCAAGCCTTGTTAATGTTTGACAATGCCCGGAAAGACCTGGAGGCTAATGGTTGGCTCGCCTTCGTGCAGAGATTTGAGGGTTTTAACCTATTCATGGCACAACAATTCGCTTTAACTTTCGATGGCTGTAGAGCCAAGGTGGGTGATATCCAGTTGGAAATCGATGAGGGATTTATCAGTTCTGCTACAGGGTTACTTGCCACAGGTCAGCGTTGGTTCAAAAATTCGAAAGTAGAAGAGGTTCCATGGCCCCTGTTGTTTCTCTCGCGCAAAGTCACCTCTTGTGACAGAGGTATGCCCATATCTATGCTCAAACCACGATGGCACGACCTTTTGATGCTATTCAAGTAGTTCATGACCTGTGAAGGTCGATACGGACTCGTTTTTCTCTACCACCTGTGGTTGCTAATGCATTTTATAGGGTACCCGGTGAACATGCCTTTCTACTTTCAGCGTAGCTTATATAAAATGTCGAAAAGGTTTAAAAAAGAGAAGGCTGACAGTAGCCTGTTCCAGCATGGGCTTATTAAACTTATCGTTGTTTATCACTTGAGTTTACATGGTGAAATCTGGACAGCTTTTGTCACTCAAAAGGGTTTTGAGGACACAAATCCTATACAGGTCGACAAGCCTGTGGTGAGTGAAGTCAAGGTTGGACCACCCATGCCCTTCCATATACTATTGCCCACCCCTAACCCTTTGGTCGACCCTCCTATTGACTTACCAGACATTGGAACTGAGAAGGCCGAGGCTATTAAAAATCCTATAAGAAGAAAACCTAAGGCAAACCCTACTGCTGATGCCAAGGGTAAAAAGAACGCTAGGCTCATTTCAAGGATGGCTAGAACCAAACCTAAACCCTCTGTTGAGTCAAAGCCTATAATCCTTAGTGATGATTCCGACTCGGACATAGAACATTTTTTAGCCGATGAGTACCCTTACTCACAGGGTTTATGCCCCGAGCCAACGTATGATTTCATGACGAATCTTCCCCCCTACCTAAGGAATAATCCTGGCTACCCTGGTATTAAATTGCCTAGCAAAACCCTCAGCCATATGTCCAAACCCTCGCCTGCTCTTACGAAACCAGAGCAGCCTTCATGTGACCAATGCGAGTTATGGTTGGAACGATACTACATTGATGCCCCCCTACTCCAATCGAAAATTCAATCGTTGGAGGATCAAATTGCAGTATTAACCAGCCAAAGAGACCAACTCCAAGCAACTCATAAGAAGCAGAAGACAACAGGCTCCATCCTTTTTAATAATGTTGAATCGGCCAGAGCCATTATCAACTCTAAATTGTCGTAACCAAGCCATCTGCTCACAAGTATGAATTTCGAAATTGTTTTAGTTTTGTGAGTCACCATGAGTAATATAGTATTTGAAATTTGATCTTCGAATAGTCATGTTTGTATTTCGAAATAGCTTTCGCATAATGTGTTCATCCTGTATATTGTGTTGCTTTGCTAAAATAGATGGAATTTCATTTTAAATACACAAGTTGATCATTCCCAATATAGCCATCGATAGATTTTTATTAGATTTGAATGGTTTTCGTTTGGATTTGATTTGTTGGTTTGCCCAATTAAGTTAATGAAACTGATCGTTTTCTTTCAATTGAATTCATTCTGTATCTACTCTGAATAGGAAGTTTTCACGCTCAATTTAGAATGCGTTCATGTTTGGATTTGATTTCGTTATGGTTTTCATACTGTGATTGGTAAACGATTTCAATGATTTTGGTTGTTACGATATGTTATGTCATGTAATCTTCTAAGATCGGGAATACCACTCTGTTCAATTTAATTTGGAAAGAACGACTCTGTTTTTATAAAACAGTGCTCTCATTTAAGTCTGTGCAAATGTGCCTGCATCATGGAATGGATTTGATTCATGACAAATATGATAAACCCCAGCCAATTGATTTGCCTGATTGGATTGTTGTTAGATTCGTATCATAAATGAATGCTCTGTTTGATTTTGATTTGTAAAACGAGTTGGTTAAATCCAGATCAACGATTGGTATATATGTTAAATCCAGTTATAATTTGTTTAAAAGAAATTATTTTGATCAGGGTAAATCGATCTTGTCGGTCCATTTGGCTAATAACAAACGATCTAACTCTGTTACTAATTGATTGATCCTATTATGATTTCGTTTCTGGATAGTTACACGCCAATGCTAGTTTAATTCGCTTATGGTTTAAATCGTTTGCTATGTCGTTATAGCTATAACGATTGGAAGATGATTTTGTTTGGATTCGATCGTATCTCCTGTTTAACCATTACTTATGATTCGTTTTGATTACATCGGTTTCAATTGGATATCAAACGATTTCATAACTGTTGATTATTATTCTGTTCGTTCAATTTTGTGGTAACAAGAAACAGAATACACCTATCTCTGTATCCGGTTGAATGATTTTGATCCTGTTTTGATTTCAAATGGTGTAACAATTTCAAATTGAATAATTCATTTTCAAATAGTGATTGGATGATAATTGAATTTAATTTCCTTAAAATATTTTCAATCAATTTTAATGTTGATTCTGTGTCTTATTTAGACCAGCTACAGAATCAGAGGATTCTCTAGCTAGTCTATAGGATTAGATTTTTATCATTTTGTTAATAAAGAATCCTTCTAACTTGTTCATTTTTTTCCCTTTTCAGGTAAATTTGAATTGCATGGGACATGTTGGGCATTCTAGGGGATATTTGTGTGTTTAGTTTTATTATTGTTTCCTAGTTTAGTTAGATTTGGGATATCCTCCCAGATTTATGTAAACAGTTTTGATAACTTCCACAGGGAGGTTTTACCCTGTGGAAAAACTTATAAATACTTATTATTTTTTGTAATAAAAATCATCCTCACTTGTGGGAGAACCAGGCTATGGATTCCTAATGCAAACTGAGACAGAAGTTGATGTTCTGCTACATCTTTTGCTTTCATAATATCAATTTTTTGTTTCATGTTTATGTTTATCAATTTGCATTTGATTAGTGACTACTTTAGCTATCATAGTCTTTTGCAAAGTGATATGATTTAATTAATATGATCCATGTCTGGTTTCTTTCATTAATTAAAAATACAGCAATTATTTGATTCTGTTTATGAATGACAGATTTCTCTTCTTCATCAATTGAATTATTTTGTATAAGTCTTTGCATACAGGTTTACCTAATTGTGGAGATTTATAAATCATATGATTGTTGTGATTTTTATGTCTTGTTTGTCCTGTAAACCAACTTAAGGAGCACTGCAGCTATTGTTTACGATAAGCTTCTGGATTATTCGGTGCGAGTTTCCTCCCTCTGATCAGCTTAGAAGATCATCATACACAGGGCAAATCTAGAGCATTTCTCTAGGTCAGTGCGTAATTTATTTTCGTTAGTTTAGCATAATATTAGTAGTATAATAGATATATGTTTTAGTTTAGATTTATAGTTAGAATTAGTATATTAGTGATTTAGTTTAGTTAGTTTTCTGTTTTATTTCTGTTCATAAAATTATAAAATCAACAAAAACATCTTCCTCTGTCTTAGGGCAGAATATTAATGAGTTTTTTAGGTTTTATTTAAATCTATAAATTGTGGATATTGTACATTTTGTGAATAAGTTATATTTCAATTAGTAGTTAGATAGTTAATTAAGTAATAGTTAGCATAGTATTAGTTAGTAGATTGTATTTATAGAATAGTTAGATTAGTTTAGTTTGTTTTAATAATTTGTTTTAGTTAGTTTGTTTAATAGTTAGTTTTAATTAGATTAGTTTATTAGTTTGTTTTATTTATTGTTAGTTAGTTTAGCTTGTTTTATTTAGTTTTAGTTAGATTAGTTAGTTTAGTTTAGTTTTCTTTTTGTTTTCTTAGGACCTTAGATCGGCTAACAGAGCCGCTAAACCCATCAGGGTGGTTCATCCCAAATGGCTTGGGTTATTAGACAACCCTGGACAAACAGCTTGGGTTATTAGACAACCCCGGACTGGTTCCACTCTCTTAGTTAACGGACGGTCGATTTCGCACGTCAACAAATGGCGCTAGAAGGAGGTCCTGAACTTAATTAATGGCACGAGGCAATCGCAAGACTCCTCCCCCCCCTAATCTCTCACCTATAGTGACTAGAATCCATTCAAATGATAATATTCCCCCTCAAACAGCAACTACTTCAACCAACGATCCACAGATCACAGTTGAGCCAGCAACCCCTAATCCTACAGGTGGTGACATACAAGAGATTATCCGTCAATCTCTTATAAAAACACATAGTGCCTTAGCTCATCTTAGGAAACCAAACCATCCGTGGGGTCAACCTTTGGACTTCTCTGATATCAGAGAACAATTAGGTGACACTAACCTCATTGTGAATCCCACATATCCAATCTTAAATCCTACTGCAGGAGGATCTGGGATACCTCCTTCACCTCCTCCATCATCTCCTTCCTCTTCTGGAGAAGACTCATCAGACGAAGATGATTCACCTTCTCAGCCTTCCTCACCCACTACCCCAATGGAAAATTAGAAAAACCCTACTAGACCCTCGCTTGATCAGGATTCTGTAGTTGTACCTGGAGCTCAGCACCCTCTACCTAAACACCCGGAGAAATGGCTTCCCAAGTTTGACCCTGACTTAAAACAGATCGCTGAAGATCACATTAAAAAGTTTATGTTAGCCATTAGACTCTATAATGTCGAACATGAAGACGTTGTCTGTAGGTTGTTCCCTTATACCTTCGAGGGAAATGCATCCACATGGTACTTTTCCCAACAACCCCATACCATCGTGTCTTGGGAAAAGTTCGAGTCATGCTTTTTGGAAAAGTTCAGAGAAGGTAAACCTCTGGAAGTCCTAGTCATGGACCTCTCAAGCTTAAGAATGAACCCAAAAGAAAAAGTTAAAGACTTTAATCAGAGATTCTTAACACTTAAAAACCGAATCCCTGTGGATTATGTGCCTACCGAGAGTCTTATAATAGCTTACTACACTAAATCTTTGCATCAAAGTATGTCTATTTGGGTTAAACGATCTAAGAAAGCCACATTGTTAGAGGCCTTCAAAGAGGCTAGCCAGATTGAAAAAGACATACTTAGTCTTAAAGACTCTTCTAGCAATGAAACAGAGACTAATTCTTCTTCCAAAAAGAAGATCGAAATTCTCCCCAGACCCACTCCGGGTAAAACACAACCTAAAAACTTTGATTTAGAAAACTTAACTAAAGTTGTTCAAAAACTGTCAAATCAAGTTATAGACTTAAAAAGGTCAACCGAAGAAGCTTCCTCGAGTAAAGGACCCTACAAACCCCCGTTCCGGAAGCCTTTTCCTACCAACCGACCTAATAAAACCACCGAAGGCCTTAATCTAGAAAGCCTACAATGCGCCCTTCAAACAATTCTAGAGGCCCAAGATAACTTGATGCCCCCTGAGATCCCTCAGGAGGTAGTTGAACAAGAAACCGTTCAAGAAGAAGAGCCTTCTCCAAAAAAATTTGGACACTTCTCGGATAGCATCTTTCAAGCTAACTTCGAGACAGTTCATCCTTATAATACCAGGAGTAAGACAGTAAACAAACCTTCTGCCGAAAACACTACAACTTCGCCTCCAAAGAAATCTAAATCAGCTGAGACTAAACAGAGTAATGTGAACCCCAACTTAGATTATGATGTTGTTAAAGATCTTAAAAAGTTAAGGGCTAACATTTCTATTTATGAGTTATTGAAATTTCCATTTCTGCTTCAAAAAATGTTGCAAAATATTTCGGAGAATGGCAAAAATGGTAATTCTAATGGTAACAAGGTTGTGAAAAACAAAGTTCCGTAGAAGACTTCCACCAAAAATAATCCTGATCCTCAAGATAAAGGAAGCCTTCCTGTAGTTCCTGTAAGTAATGTAAATAATGTAAATAATGTAGATAAAGTAGCTTTAGAAACTGTGAGTAAAAATCCACAAGCTACTACTCTTAGTACTCGCAAAAATGTACCTCCTTTCTTGTTAACTTTCAAAATTTTCAATAGAAACGTGCATAATTGTATGGTGGACTCAGGGGCGTCATCCAATGTGATGCCTTGGTCTATCTTCCAGAAGATTAACGCTGAAGTGGAACCATATACTTTAAAAATCATACAACTTGATTGAACCAATGTTAAAGTTATAGGCAAACTAAAAAATGTACTTATTAGATTATCATCTAACCCCAAGGTTCATCAGGTTATTGATATAATTGTTGTGGATATTCCAGAAGTATATGGTATGTTTTTAAGAAGGGACTGGTTGGAGCAGCTACATGGTTACTTCACGACAGACTGGTCCCACTTATGGCTTCCCGAGAATGGCAAGCCTAACAAGATCAGGGTGAATTGTGAACGCTACCTTAAGTTCACGGTCACAGATTTGAACGATTCTAACGAACCATATACACCTTTTGTTGATTCACCCGAAGTCCAAGGGATGGACACCTTCTTTGGAAATTTCATGGCCGAGGCTTCACCTATCATCAATCCAAAACAGAAGTCCGAGATTGTAGCATATATGCAACCAACAGCTTCTATGCAACGGTCCCATGTACCCGATGGAAATCAAACTTGGTCTCTATATTTCGACGGGTCTAAGTCTAAAGAAGGAGTTGGTGCAGGCTGCATCATTATCGATCTGGAAGGTAACAAGACATTAATTGCATGTAGACTAGAATTTGAATGTACTAATAATACTGCAGAATATGAGGCTTTACTGTGAGGTCTCAGAAAAGCTCTGGATATGAACATTCAAAACCTGGTTGTATTTGGCGACTCTGAAATAGTGATTAGACAGGTAAGAGATTCTATCCACTGTCTCTCTCCGCATCTCAAGAGCTATCAGTCTGAGGTATGGAGTTTAATGAATAAATTTTCCGCTTTCAATATAAATTCCATTCCTAGATTAAATAATGTTGAAGCAGATCTATTGGCTAATGTAGCTTCTAAACTTCTTCCTGCAGAAGGCTTGTCCCCAGACGCATTCTCCGTCGAGATGTTGTTTTGACCATCTATTCCTGACAATATCACAAACTGGAGACTCTTTGACGACGATCAGTAGATCATCAACTTTTTCCACATGGAAGAAACCTTTCAAGGCGCGGTGATAGACGAACGCACGCACGACGACAATTTTCACGATTTTACGGTAATACCTGATCCGAAAACTCCTGAAGCTCTGTCAAACATGGTAAATTCCATACCCAAATCTATAGTTAGATTAGAGAAGTTTTATGATTTTGAAGATAAATTTAAAAAGACGGTCAACTGTAAAACCAATAGTTCCTCGTTGTCTTATGAAAAAGTAAACTTAGGAACTAATGAAAACCCTCAGTGCATTAACCTAGGCTTGGGATGTTCTCAACAAGAAAAAGCCACATTTGTTAAATTATTTAAAGAATTTAAGGATGTCTTTTCATCGACATATGATGATCTTAAAACTTTCGACCCTAATATCATACAGCATGTCATCCCGATGAAGCCCCAAACCTTACCCTTCCAACAGAAACTGAGGAAAATGCACCCCAAGCTATAACCGACCGTTCAAAAAGAATTGAATAAACTCCTGAGTCTTAAAATAATTTTTCTTGTTAGGCACACTCAATGGGTTTCCAACCTTGTCCCAGTTCGGAATAAAAACGGGGAAATCCGACTCTGCGTCGATTTCCGAAACCTCAATAGAGCATCTGACAAAGACAACTATCCTGTCCCACCCATGGAACAGATCCTTCAACAAGTATCTAGTTTTGAGAGGATATCCCTACTAGATGGTTTCTCTGGATACAACCAAGTCCTGATGTCTCCACCAGACCAACTCAAGACTACCTTCCATACCCCGTGGGGCACTTATGCTTATCGCAAAATGCCCTTTGGATTGATTAATGCTGGTGCCACCTTTCAGAGAGAAATGGACATTGTTTTCCGAGGCTTAATCAATCAGTCCATTGTAGTTTACTTATATGATGTGACTGTTTATTCTAAAAACAAATACAATCATCTAGCTCACTTACGAGCCATCCTACTATGATGTCGTAAATACGACATCTCCTTAAATCCCAAAAAATCCATCTTTGCGGTAGAACAGGGTAAACTCTTAGGATTTATTGTGTCTAGTGAAGGAATGATCATTGACCCCGAAAGGACTCAAGTCATTGCAAAACTTCCCCCTCCTACATCCAAAAAATCCATGCAGTCTTTCTTAGGTCAGATTAACTTCGTGAGGAGATTCGTCCCCAGTTTCTCTGAAATGGTCAGGCCTTTACAGAATTTGATTAAGAAAGACACCCAATATCACTGGGGACCCACGGAAAATCAAGCTTTCAATGCAATAAAGAAGGCCATAATAGACGCTCCGTCTCTCATGAACCCTGACTTCTCTCAAGATTTTACACTCTATACTTTTTCTTCTGACCATTCCTATGCCGCCGTCCTAACTCGGAAGAATCTCGAGAAACACGAAGTACCCATCGCCTTTATGAGCTTCGCTTTCAAAGGTGTTGAACTTAACTATCCAACGGTGGATCGACAAGCCTACACTGTTTTCAAAGCAGTCAAACACTTCCGGTCCTATCTTTTGAAGTCAAGGTCGAAATTCATGGTCCCCTACCCAGCCGTAAGGAACTTGTTAGTGCAGAAGGAGTTAGGAGAAAAGAGAGCTAACTGGGTCACCTCCTTGCAGGAGTATGACTTAGAAATCATCCCAGCTCATATTGTGAGAGGCCAAGAGTTATGTAAGTTGGTGGTTGATTCGGAAATAGGACAGCAAGAAGATAGTGATAAGTCAAACCTAGGACAAAGTGATCAAAACCTAATCTGTTGCGCACAAAACCTAGTTAGTCCTTGGTACGATGATATTAGATTATGTCTTGAACATGGGTCAGCACCTCATCACTTAGACCCCCCTAAGAGAAGAGCGTTGAGGTTAAAGTCTTCCTCCTTTCATTTGATTAATGGTACCCTGTTTCATCAAAATTTTGACGGCGTACTGAAAAGGACGAAGCAGAAAAAGTCTTGCTAGAGTTGCATGCTGGAGAAGCTAGTGATCATTTTGGTGGTGACACCACTGCTCATAAAGTTTTAAGAGTCAGTTACTACTGGCCCACGCTTTTTATAGATGCCCATCCATTGTGTCGTAAATGTATCATCTGTCAAAAAGCGTCGGGGCGGTTACAAAAACCAGCCTTCCCCTTGCAACCTGTTTCAGTAGATTCTCCTTTCCAGCAATGGGGCCTTGATATCATAGGTCCAATTAACCCTCCGTCCTCACAATAGCACAAGTTTATTGTGACAGCAACATATTACTTTACTCGATGTTCTGAAGTTGTTGCGTTAATAACTATCAACACCGGTCAAGTAATTTCCTTTCTAAATTTGAATATTATCACTCGTTTCGGTATCCCTGACTGTCTAGTCTTTGACAACGCTTCATACTTTTCTTCTCTTGAGATGAGGGAGTTCACTTTGGAAAAAGGAATTAAGCTGAAGTATTCTGCTAGTTACTACCCCCAGGGCAACGGATTGGCAGAGTCAACAAACAAGAACTTGATTAAAATTATCAAGAGAACCGTGGTTGAAAATCACAAAAATTGGCACAATGCACTGCTAAATGCACTATGGGCCGATAGGGTAATGCCAAAGGCAGCTATAGGTAACTCCCCCTTTTTTCTCGTTTATGGAAGAGAAGCAATTCTGCCACCTCACATTCTTCTTCCTTCGCTTCAGTTGTCACAGAAATTTCAAGAAGAGGATTGTCCCCCTTTAGAAAACCGAATTAACACTTTGATGAAGCTAAAAGAAGTAAGGGCCCAAGCTAAACATAAGTTAGATCAACATCAACAATTGGTTAAAAGCTGGTTCGATACTAACTCTGCTTCTGATAAGAATTTTGAAGTAGGCGATCTCGTCTTGAAGTGGGACTAACCGCATGAGGGAAAGGGAGAACACACAAAATTTCAAAACTTATGGCTTGGACCGTTTTTAATTGCTGAAAAGTTGGGTCCTAGTTCTTTTCGATTGCAGAATCTTGAAGGGCAGCTTGACACCTATCCGGTGAATGGCCAAGCCTTGAAAAGATACTTTGCTTGATAACTACCCTTGTATATTATGTAAATATTTTTATTTTTGTTTGCGTTTTCGTTCGCTTTTTGTTTTTTATTTTGATTTGAATTTATCAGTTGGTGTTTTCTTTCACACATACCTATATGTTGAACTATGCAAACCCAAGAAAATTCTTTCACTAAAATAACTGCTAAGAGAATTTGTATAAACATCAGTGGTAATTCTAAATATTATGTTGGAAAAGTCTGTTGTTTGAAAGAATATGGTTGATTTTGATCTCTAAGCAAAGCTTGTCACGATCATCTATTATATTTTTATGCTGTCCCTTTTCCGTAAAGGAATGACTCAAAAGATGTCTCCCTGTCTTAGGAAACTGTTTTTGTAAATAAAACATCTCTGGATCTAAATAAAGGACAGTTCTAAAAAATTATGATGAGGTCTGTAAAAAATATGTTAAAATATCATAATTTTCAGCGTCACCCCGCTCAATCATATATCTTTAAAAAAAATTAAAACATAAAAGAGCTGTGGGAAGTGCTTGTAAACCCGCCAGGATGTTGAACAGGTCTGTTGGCAGTGAGTAAATGCATGCATGGTGCCAAGAAAACTTCGATGGGGTACTGAACAGGCCCGCTGGCAGCGAAGCAATGTCGGGTATATGAATATTTGTAAAAAAGAAACCTCTTTAATGTCCTTTATTCTGATCCAGAACTTCTTAACAGGATACAGATGTCAGAGTGGGTTAAATGGCAACCTTGTTGAGGCTATGGACGCCTACTGGAAGCAATGGCTATGCCAACAGTATTGGAGATTTTAATCTTTAAAATCGTGACTTGCTGATCTTAAGATTGTTATCAGTTTCATCTTTAGAAACACTGCTGGAATAATTGGTTAATGGTGATGTTTATACGATTTTCTGGTTGTTATTTTTGAGTTGAAATTATCTTCATTGTCCTAACCTGAATTTGTTTCTTTTGGCAGAGATAATTGCTTCTACCAGTGTGTCACCATTGTTGGCAGCCAATTCACTTTTTTCTAGTGTCTTATAAGCTGCCTACACCAATGTTTTGCAAACATCAATTTTTCGTTGCAATTTTCTAATAAACGACATTTTCATTTTTTGTGACATTTGCACATTTGCCTTCATTTTGTTTTCACGACTGTAAGTGTGAAAACTTCACCTTTCGAAGTTGCATTGAAGTCATTATTTGAACTGAAAATATCTCTTTTGTCGATATGCCTATTGCGCTTACCTTTTATTTATCATTATACAACTGGCAAGATCCTTTGATCGATACTCATACTTTGATTGATTGTGTAATTTGGTTTTATTGAGTTTGTAAGGCATTATCATTTGGACTTGCATTTTATTCAACCTACCTGACCATTGATTTCATGAAAATGCATAGGGGTTATGATTAAATTTTTTATAGGTATTTTGATATAATCCTTATGTTGATGTTTTCATAACTATCGGTATGTTGAAGACCCATTGGCACATTGGTTAAACGATTGACATGAGCTATTACAATGCATTAGCGCATGGTTAATTATTTGGTTTTGGTTTCTAATTGAATATTTGATGGTTTGAAACTTCGGCACAACGATTGATTGCGCATTAGTTTATACACTTTCCATTTGATTCATTGGTCGGCTAATTCACATAATTGTCAAACTATGCTATAATGGGTAGTATAGATATGTAAACCGGTGGTTGTACTTTGGTAATAACTCTTTTGCATGGCAAAGATAAAACTCCACCACCTTCGTACGATGGCATTTATGCCTATCCCTTACTCATTGTTTACCTCTGTTAGATCGGATAGCCCTGCATGCATTTCACTCCTGTGTGTGCTATGACTCAAACCCTGGACTTACCGTGTGCTCGGCTCCATGGCACCAGTCGTGAAAATCGAGCCAAATGGCAACCAAGCCTTGTTAATGTTTGACAATGCCCGGAAAGACCTGGAGGCTAATGGTTGGCTCGCCTTCGTGCAGAGATTTGAGGGTTTTAACCTATTCGTGGCAAAACAATTCGCTTTAACTTTCGATGGATGTAGAGACAAGGTGGGTGATATCCAGTTGGAAATCGATGAGGGATTTATCATTTCTACTATAGGGTTACTTGCCACAGGTCAGCGTTGGTTCAAAAATTCGAAAGTAGAAGAGGTTCCATGGCCCCTGTTGTTTCTCTCGCGCAAAGTCACCTCTTGTGACAGAGGTATGCCCATATCTATGCTCAAACCATGATGGCATGACCTTTTGATGCTAGTCAAGCAGTTCATGACCTGTGAAGGTCGATACGGAATCATTTTTCTCTACCACCTGCGGTTGCTAATGCATTTTATAGGGTACCCGATGAACATGCCTTTCTACTTTCAGTGCAGCTTATATAAAATGTCGAAAAGGTTTAAAAAGGAGAATGCTGACAGCAGCCTGCTCCACCATGGGTTTATTAAACTTATCGTTGTTTATCACTTGAGTTTACATGGTGATAGCTGGACAGCTTTCGTCGCTTGAAATGGTTTCGAGGACACAAATCCTATACAAGTCGATAAGCCTGTGGTGAGTGAAGTCAAGGTTGGACCACCCATGCCCTTCCATATCCTATTGCCCACCCCTAACCCTTCGGTCGACCCTCCTATTGACTTACTAGACATTGGAACTGAGAAGGCCGAGGCTATTAAAAATCCTATAAGCAGAAAACCTAAGGCAAACCCTACTGCTGATGCCAAGGGTAAAAAGAACGCTAGGCTCATTTCAAGGATGGCTAGAACCAAACCTAAACCCTCTGCTGAGTCAAAGCCTATAATCCTTAGTGAGGATTTTGACTCGGACATAGAACATTTTTTAGCCGATGAGTACCCATACTCACAGGGTTTATGCCCCGAGCCACCGTATGATTTCGTGATGAATCTTCCCCCCTGCCTAAGGAATAATCCTGGCTACCCTGGTATTAAATTGCCTAGAGAAACCCTCAGCCATATGTTTAAACCCTCTCCTGCTCTTACGAAACCCGAACAGCCTTCATGTGACCAATGCGAGTTATGGTTGGAACGATACTACATTGATGTCCCCCTACTCCAATCGAAAATTCAATCGTTAGAGGATCAAATTGCAGTATTAACCAACCAAAGAGACCAGCTTCAAGCAACTGATAAGAAGCAGAAGAGAATAGGCTCCATCCTTTTCAAGAATGTTGAATCGGCCACAGTCGTTATCAACTCTAAATTGTCATAACCAAGCCATCTGCTCACAGGTATGAATTTCGAAATTGTTTTAGTTTTATGAGTCACCATGAGTAATATAGTATTTGAAATTTGATCTTCGAATAGTCTTGTTTGTATTTCAAAATAGCTTTCGCATAATGTGTTCATCCTGTATATTGTGTTGCTTTGCTAAAATAGATGGAATTTTGTTTTAAATACACAAGTTGATCATTCCCAGTATAGCCATCGATAGATTTTTATTAGATTTGAATGGTTTTCGTTTGGATTTGATTTGTTGGTTTGCCCAATTAAGTTAATGAAACTAATCGTTTGCTTTCAAATGAATTTGTTCTGTATCTACTCTGAATAGGAAGTTTTCACGCTCAATTTAGAATGCGATCATGTTTGGATTTGATTTCGTTATGGTTTGCATACTGTGAATGGTAAACGATTTCAATGATTTTGGTTGTTATGATATGTTATGTCATGTAATCTTCTAAGATCGGGAATACCACTCTGTTCAATTTAATTTGGAAAGAACGACTCTGTTTTTATAAAACAGTGCTCTCATTTAAGTCTGTGCAAATGTGCCCGAATCATGGAATGGATTTGATTCATGACAAATATGATAAACCCCAGCCGATTGATTTGCCTGATTGGATTGTTGTTAGATTTGTATCATAAATGAATGCTCTATTTGATTTTGATTTGTAAAACGAGTTGGTTAAATCCAGATCGACGATTGGTATATATGTTAAATCTGGTTATAATTCGTTTAAAAGAAATGATTTTGATCAGGGTAAATCGATCTTGTCTGTCCATTTGGGTAATAACAAAGGATCGAACTTTGTTACTAATTGATTGATCCTGTTACGATTTCGTTTGTGGATAGTTACATGCCGGTGCTAGTTTAAGTCGCTTATGGTTTAAATCATTTGCTATGTCATTACAGCTATAACGATTGGAAGATGATTTTGTTTGGATTCGATTGTATCTCTTGTTTAACCATTACTTATGATTCGTTTTGATTACATCGGTTTCAATTGGATATCAAACGATTTCATAACTGTTGATTATTATTCTATTCGTTCAATTTTGTGGTAACAAGAAACAGAATACACCTATCTCTGTATCCGGTTGAATGATTTTGATCCTTTTTTGATTTCGAATGGTGTAACAATTTCAAATTGAATAATTCGTTTTCAAATAGTGATTGGATGATAATTGAATTTAATTTCCTTAAAAGATTTTCAATCGATTTTAATGCAGATTATGTGTCTTATTTAGACCAGCTACAGAATCAGAAGATTATGTAGCTAGTCTATAGGATTATATTTTTATCATTTTGTTAATAAAGAATCCTTCTAACTTGTTCATTTTTTACCCTTTTCAGGTAAATTCGAATTGCATGGGACATGTTGGGCATTCTAGGGGATATTTGTGTGTTTAGTTTTATTATAGTTTCCTAGTTTAGTTAGATTTGGGATATCCTCCCAGATTTATGTAAACAATTTTGATAACTTCCACAGGGAGGTTTTACCCTGTGGAAAAACTTATAAATACTTATTATTTTTTGTAATAAGAATCATCCTCACTTGTGGGAGAACCAGGCTATGGATTCCTAATGCAAACTGAGACAGAAGTTGATGTTCTGCTACAGCTTTTGCTTTCATAATATCAATTTTTTGTTTCATGTTTATGTTTATCAATTTGCATTTTATTAGTGACTACTTTAGCTATCATAGTCTTTTGCAAAGTGATATGATTTAATTAATATGATCCATGTCTAATTTCTTTCATTAATTAAAAATACAGTAATTATTTGATTCAGTTTATGAATGATAGATTTCTCTTCTTCATCAATTGAATTATTTTGTATAAGTCTTTGCATACAGGTTTACCTAATTGTGGAGATTTATAAATCATATGATTGTTGTGATTTTTATGTCTTGTTTGTCCTGTAAACCAACTTAAGGAGCACTGCAGCTATTGTTTACGATAATCTTCTGGATTATTCAGTGCGGGTTTCCTCCCTCCGATCAGCTTAGAAGATCATCATACATAGGGAAAATCTGGAGCATTTCTCCAGGTCAGTGCGTAATTTATTTTCGTTAGTTTAGCATAATATTAGTAGTATAATAGATATATGTTTTAGTTTATATTTATAGTTAGAATTAGTATATTAGTGATTTAGTTTAGTTAGTTTTTTGTTTTATTTCTATTCATAAAATTATAAAATCAACAAAAACATCTTCCTCTGTCTTAGGGCAAAATATTAATGAGTTTTTCAGGTTTTATTTAAATATGTAAATTGTGGATATTGTACATTTTGTGAATAAGTTATATTTCAATTAGTAGTTAGATAGTTAATTAAGTAATAGTTAGCATAGTAGTAGTTAGTAAATTGTATTTATAGAATAGTTAGATTAGTTTAGTTTGTTTTAATAATTTGTTTTAGTTTGTTTGTTTAATAGTTAGTTTTAATTAGATTAGTTTATTAGTTTGTTTTATTTATTGTTAGTTAGTTTAGTTTGTTTTATTTAATTTTAGTTAGATTAGTTAGTTTAGATTAGTTTTCTTTTTGTTTTATTAGGACCTTAGATAGGCTAATGGAGCCGCTAAACCCGTCAGGGTGGTTCATCCCAAATGGCTTAGGTTATTAGACAACCCAGGACCGGTTCCACTCTCTCAGTTGACGGATGGTCGATTTCGCACGTCAACAAGCCAGTGAAGTCCAAATATGGTATTGGTTTCGGTGGAAGTTAACGCCACCTTTCTCCAGCCACCGTGATATTATTCACATTCATCGACCTCTTTCATAAGGTCCATTCACATCACACATTCACATTTTTTAGTTTGCCACAATACTTGGCCAGTATAGTTATTTTTACAGACTGGGGGAAATAGGGTGTTACAATTCCCTTCCCCTTAAAGGAACATCGTCCTCAATGTTCTATCTATCAACTTAACATCAATTATATGGTTAGAATCATGTACATATTTCTTCAATAATGAGACATGGAAAACATTATGTGCTTTGATTGTGGGAGGAAGTGCTAGCCTATAGGCTACAGGTCCCACTCTATCTATAACCTCAAAGGGTCCACAATACCAAGGTGCCAACTTGGCACAAGATCTCATTTTCAGAGAGCTCTTCCTGGGTCTAACTCTGAGATATACATGGTCTCCCGTTTTGAATTCTCTTGGAGTTCTCTTTTGGTCGGCATAACTTTTCTATCGGTTCTGAGCGGCCTTCAGGTTTTGTTTTATCTGAGTCACCTGTTGTTCCATTTCTTTCAACATGTCGGGTCCAAAAGAAATCATGTTTACGGGATTACTCCAGCTAAATGGAGTGTTACACAGTCTACCATAGAGGACTTCGAAGGGACTCATCTTTAAGGATGCTTGGTAGTCATTGTTGTAGGCAAATTCTACCAGTGGCAGGTAGTCTTCCCACTTCTTGGGTTGATGCATTACATGCATTCTTATCATGTTTTCAAGTATTTGGTTCACTCTTTCTGTTTTTCTATCGGTTTGAGGGTGATAGGCGGTGCTAAACAACAATTTGGTTTCTAATCCATCCATTAGTGATTTCCAAAAGTTAGAAGTAAATTTCATGTCTCTATTAGACATGATCTCTTTCGGCATACCATGCAGTCCGAATATCTCCTTCATGAATACCTGGGCGATGTCTATTGCCTTGCAAGTCAACTTGACGGGGATGAAGTGAGCAGACTTGCTCAATTTATCCACCACCACCATAATGGTGTCATTATGTTTTGTTGAGGTTGGTAATCCAGTGATGAAATCCATGGAGATTGTTTCCCATTTCCATGCTGGGATTGGTAAAGGTTGCAATAATCATACTGGGTGTCGATGTTCTGCCTTAACTTGTTGGCACTCTATGCATTTGACTAAGTACTCAGCTATGTATTTCTTCATTCCAGGCCAATAGAATTGTCTCCTAGTGGCCGTGATCATCTTCTGGTATCCTGGATGACCAGAATAGGGTCTTTTATGTAGTTCCTCTAGTATGAACTTCTTCAAGTCGTCACAATCTGGAATTTAAAATCTGCTTATGTAAGTGAGCAGACCTCCTTCGGTCATATGGTAGCCTTCATATTTTACTCCGACGGGTTCTTGTTGTAGGTACATGGTCACGGTCTAGACAAAGGGATCTATTTCTTGTGCATTTCTGATTCTTTCCTTGACATCTGTCTCGCAGGTGCTCACCACTTCCACGTGAATTGTTTTCATACTTCTGCTAAGGGCATCGGCCACCCTATTTTCCTTTCTTTTAATGTGTTTTATTTTGAAATAAAACTCGCTAAGGAGGGATATCCACCTAGCTTTCCTAGCATTAAGCTTTGGTTGATCAAACAGGTATCGCAATCCATAGTGATCTGTCATAAGTACAAACTTTCTTCCCAGGAGGTAATGCCTCCACATTTTAGAGGCATGCACTATGGCAGCCAGCTCTAGATCATGGTTCACATAGTTGACTTCATGCTCATTCAATTTTTGGGATTCATAGCAGATCACACTTCCTTCCTGCATAAGGACTCCTCCGAGCCCTTCCTTACAGGAATTTGTGTACATGAGGAAGTCAGCTTCTGGATTTGAAATCTTCAACACTGGTGCATGGGTCAGTAGATGTTTCAGGGTTTGAAATCTTTCTTCACATTTCTGTGTCCAGAGGAATTTTGTCCCCTTCTTTTGGAGGGCAATGATTGGACAACCAATCTTGGAGAATCCTTTTATAAATCTCCTATAGTATCCTGCTAATCCCATAAAGGATCTGATGTCCAAAACATCCTTTGGGGTAGGCCATTCCATGATACACCTGATTTTGTAAGGGTCTACCACTACTCCTTCTTCGGAGAGAACATGGCCTAAGTAATGTATTTTCTTCTGGAAGAATTCACATTTTCTGAATTTGGCATAGAGATGATGTTCTCTTAGCACTTGTAGCACAAGTCTAAGATGCTCTTCATGCTCTTTTCTGTTCTTGGAGTAAATTAATATATCGTCAATAAAAACAAGCACAAACTTGTGTAGGAATTTTTTGAGTACATTGTTCATCAAACACATAAAAGTGGCAGGGGAATTGGTCAACCCAAATGGCACTACCATGAACTCATAGTGACCATACCTCATTCTGAAGGCAGTTTTATGAATGTCTTCACCCTTGATTTGGACTTGATGGTATCCCGACCTCAAGTCAATCTTTGAGAAAATAGACGCACCCCCCAATTGATCGAATAGGTCATCGATCCTGGGAAAGGGGTACTTGTTCTTTATGGTTACCTTATTGAGTTGCCTATAATATATACACAGTCTAAGGGTACCGTACTTATTTTTCACGAACAAGACTGGTGCTCCCCATGGAGACATACTGAGCCAAATATAGCCCTTATCCATCATTTCTTTTAATTGCAACTTGAGTTCAACTAACTCAGGTGTGCTCATCCGGTAGGGTGTCCTAGACACCGACACCACTCCCAGTGCAAATTCTATAGAGAAGTCTATGGCCCTTCTTGGAGGTAGACCTGGTACCTCTTCCGGAAACACATCTTTGTATTCTCTCAGGATAGGGTGATCATCAAGGATTGGTTTGTCACCTTCGATTGTTTTCAACACCTGTATTTCATATAGGGTACATCCCTTTCAGCAATACTTTCTCATTTGCAGAGCTGATATTTGTCTCACTGAGACAGGTTTTCGGATCCCTTGAAGGGTTATCCTCTTCCCTTTCTTTCTTACACATTCTAGGGTCTTATGGTAACAGTCCAATCTGGCTTTATGG
The DNA here is from genome assembly GCA_009831015.1 of Picea engelmannii. NCBI lineage: Eukaryota > Viridiplantae > Streptophyta > Pinopsida > Pinales > Pinaceae > Picea > Picea engelmannii. The sequence goes on from ML778217.1 coordinate 491,836, forward strand.
GCAGCTAGATAATCCATACCAATCAACATATCATACGATCCCAAGGGTAATATGTTAAGGGTTGCTTGGGTGGGGGATTTACCCAACATCAATTGGCAGGCTGGTATAACCTTTGCTACCCTTCTCTTGGTGTTAGTCACTAACTGTACCAACCATGGCTTGGTATGTTTGTAGTTTACACTTATCAACAGCTTTAGGGGCTATATAACTCAAATTTGAACCAGGGTCAGTTAAAATAGACATTAGATGGTTGGAAATCATACCTTCTATTTCCACTACTGAAGCTTGGTGGTCGGCTTGGTTATTATCCAAGGCTGCATAAATTTGTGGCTCACTCCTGGCCACATCATTGACTGTAGTAGCTTCTTGGATGTTATAAATCCTCCGACTATTTTGTTTTCGGTGTGGATAGTCTCTCAATAGATGTTCTTCCCCGCAACCCCATCATTTCAAAGGTTCTCTCTTTGGGTTATCAGTCTTCACTGATATGGGTCCAGAAGTTTTATTTCCGCTCAAGGAGGGAAAATTCTATTGGTTCTTCTTATAGTTCTTAAATCTTGGGGATTTGATTCCCCCTTTCTGAAATATTGAACTATTATTTTGTTTCCATCCTTCGTGAGGTTCTGCTCAATGCCCAAACTGTTCATGACAATAGGTCACCTTTTTGAATAGTACCTTTTAGAGTCTTTGGCTCATCAAATTCAATTCTATTCCGATAGTCCTTAGGTAGTCCACTGATGAAGTGTTGCACCTTTACCTTTTCTTCTTTCATATAGGGTACATACCTCAACAAATCGAGGAATTTGTTGACATATTCTTCTATAGTGAGTTGTCCCAGTTTGAGTTCATAAAACTCTTTAGTCTTTTTGTCGAAATATTTTTCTGACAGATACTTCTTCCGAAAGTATTTCTCAAACCGTTCCCAAGATACGTTCTCTTCATGAACCCCTTTCACATTCTTAAGGTCTTCCCACCAAATGGAATCCTTTCCGTTCAAGTTGAAGGTGGCCACTCGGGCCTTCATATTGTATGAAAAGTCATGGACTCTTAAATACTTCTTTAGTCCAAGCAGCCAGGCCTCTGCTTCCTCTCCCTTCTTTATTTCACCATCGAAGGAGCATGGTTTGGATTTTCTTCGAATTTACGACCTTTGGAAGACTTTTGCTTCTTCAGTTTCTTTCAGGAATAGGAACTGGTTCTGCTACTAGAAGAGTCCTCTGAATCGCCAGCTTCCCTCTAAGGGGAATCATCCGACGCTTTTCCTTTACCTCTGGGGTGGACCCTTTTCGAGGTGATATTCTCAGTGTGGCCACTGATATGACCATGTTTATGAGTTTCAGGTTCATGCTGCATTTTTCTTTGTAGATCGAATAAACTTTGTAGTAAAATTGCGTTAATTTTTGTTTTCTTTTCTTGTTCTTTCATCATCCTTTCATTGTCAGCCTTGCATCTTTGTAATTCGACCATGAGACTCCTCATAGTCTCGACTAGATCTGGAGGGGTCCCTACTGCCCTCCTTTCATCAGACTCTTTGTCTCTATTGTGGGAGCCCTCTCCCACTTCATGGTGAGTCACCATACTATGCATTGATAATTTCCTGCGGTTGATCTTCCGCTTGTGTGCAAAAGGAAAAGCGTTGGTTGTTAGTTAATATTTATATTTATTTATAACCAGTACATAATTCATATTTTCACATGTACTCACACACACAATAGGTATTTTTCATTCTTAAGTTCGTCTTTTGATTAGAAAAGTTAAGACAAGGGGTTACTCTTTTTAGGAGTGTTCCGAACAGGGCTTCTGTGCAACTCGTTCATGAGCCCAAGCAGGCCAAGTGTTGTAACCATGATCTGATACCAATTTGTCACACACCTGCTGTGGCATAATAAATTTTTCACCTTTTCTCGAGGGACAGAATCCCCAAAATCCTATGGAGCTTAGCATAGGCTATATTTTCCCTTTTTCCCACCTCCGTGTGATCGTTGATCATGATCACAGGCCAAACAAACTAGGCACCTTTTCACATTTCGTGACTCAGTGGTATAAGCGAGTCGAGTCTTTCGACTCTGCAAACCCCGAAATGTCGAAGAGGCTTTGATCAGCAATTAGCCCCCCCCTAGGCTATTTCTTGGTCCATATGACCACTTCTCATAAGACCACAGTCTTATTCCCTTCAGGACTTATCAATACAAGAGCCCAACCTCTTGTCAATGGGACTTCCAAATTCCTGATTTATGATTCCCTGGAATGGCCTTTGTCACATTAGCCCTCTTGGCTATGCCCTTATCTAGGTGACCATTCCTCATAATACCTTTGTCCTATCTCTTTCGGGATTTATGAATATGAGAGCCCGACCTCTTGTCAACGGGACTCCCGAATTCCCGATTTTTGATTCCCCGGAATGGCCTTTGCCACATTATCCCTATTGGCTATGCCCTAATCCAGGTGACCATTCCTAATAATACATTCGTCCTATCTCTTTCGAGATTTATGAATACGAGAGCCCGACCTCTTGTCAACGGGACTCCCAAATTCCCAATTTCCAATTCCCTGGAGTGGCCTTTGTCACATTAGCCCTCCTGGCTATGCCCTTATCCAGGTGACCATTCCTCATAAGACCTTCGTCCTATCTCTTTTAGGATTTATGAATACGAGAACCTGACCTCTTGTCAACAGGACTTCCGATTTCCCGATTTGTTAAATCCCAATGGACTCTTCTTTTTGAGACTCTCCCGAAATCCTGGATTGCAGCCACATGTCCTCCCTCAGATGGACAGTCCTCGTTGTTTCACGATTTCGTGAATTGTAACCCCCAATGATACAGATCCTCTATCAATTCGAATCCCCGGTATCTGAAATACCGATGGACTCTCGATCTCCGCCACGTGTCCTCTACGGATGGACAGCTCAGATCTATTTCGGGACTTTCATTGTGAAATTTCCCAACCTCTCGTCATCAGGACTTCCATAATCCCGAAGTCCGAAATCCCAATACCAACTCCTCTTAAGGGACTTTCGCCTCTGTTCACGAGGGTTTAACCCTCATGCATCTACTGACAGATCCAACAGCTGTCGAGTTTTCTAAATAAGATCTGATGGTTCAGATTTGTGCTGTGCTATGCACTCTCCCACTGCTCCCTAGACGTGGAAAACCAACGGTCCAGATACTCCCATGGACCTTGGGGATCTACGGTCCCGATTGCTTTGCTACTCACGAAGATAAAGGAAAAGGGGTTAAGGCATTTAACGCTATCGTTTCTTCCTCCAATCTAACGGTCGTGAATGATCGTAGATATTCTGACAGGACCTCGTCCGTCAATCAATACTTATCCCTGTGCTATCATTTCAGGATTTCAAGAGGATCAATCTTCCTCGTACAGGGTTACTAAGACTTGCACCTTCAAATCCTTTTCCAGGTTCTTGGTGAGCTTTCCAAGAAGGGTGTTTCAATGGGGAGATCTATCCAGGGTATTACCTGAGATGGATAAGGGTATAGATTTCCCAAGAATAGACTTGGAGTCTGAATTAACTCAATATGCATATATATATATATATATGTATATATATATATATATATATACAAATCTATCTATAAACATAATCCATATGTGGCCCTTCCAATAAAAGCATGCAACCACCATTTCTGATCAACACCACATAGACAGTCTTATACTTAGACCATTCATAAACTACACAGACTATGAGCATACATGTCAGCATATAAGTTTCAAGATGCAGGATGATCATAAATTCCAGGATATACATTTCAAGATACAAGATGTAAAACACTTATCAGAAATAACACTAGATGTGATTGCAACTGCTGAGAGGGGTGCTTGTTTCCACCCAACCTTAGGCTCAGCGACTCCCAACAAATTTACCATAAGCCACCCCTGAGCTGAGACCACGATGCTGCGAGACTGCATCTCTCTTTTCCAGTGACCAAGAACGAAGGTTACTCTCCTTCTCTGCTATCACTCACTCTATATTTTTCCAGAGTTCTCCTCCTCCTCTTTCCCTCATGTCTACTGCTTGATCGCCCACTCTTCCTACCTTTTCTCCTTTTGGTGAGTTTGTGTGTGGCACGATTTTCCTTGTAGTGGTTAGGTCTAAGGACTCTACGGATGGGCGGTTCACCCCCATCCCTCATTACTCATGAGGATCCATTTACCTAACAACCTGGAGAGTCATTTAATTCGGGGCTAGCAAGTTTCTCTTGGTTCTCTGGGCCAGTGAAGTCCAAATACGGTATTGGTTTTGGTGGAAGTTAACGCCACCATTCCAGGTGCCTTCCACCACCTTTCTCCAGCCATCATGATCTCTTTTTTAACACATCCCCTCTCAGCAGTCCTGCAATATATATATATATATATTCATGATATTATTCACATTCATCGACCTCTTTCACAAGGTCCATTCACATCACACATTCACATTTTTGAGTTTTCCACAATACTTGGCCAGTATAGTTATTTTTACAGACGGGGGGAAAGAAGGTGTTACAATAGAACATCATCTCTGACCGAGACATCAAGTTCCTCGGCACATTTTGGTTGAGTCTCTGGTCATTTTTAGACACCAATATCACTAAATCCACTGCTTTCCACCCCCAAATAGATGACCAAATAGAGGTCATCAATTGCATGATTGTGCACATCCTGCACTTGTACAAATGCATTTGCATACATGGGATGAGAGTCTATGCTATGTTCAACATAGTTATAATAGGTCTCTCCATAGCTCCACCAGACATAGCCCATTTTAGGTGGGGTTGGGATTCCAACCCTTGGGTCCCATTCATGCTTCACTACCTCTTTCCACCACACAGACAAAATATTCCCATGTTCAGTTTGAAACCGACAAAGCCACCAAATTCATTGAGTGGATTCAACACATCCGCCAACATGTCCATGATATTTTGCATAAATCCAATGCTAAGTACAAGCAACGCCATCATCAACAAAGGGTATCGCACCAGTTTAAGGTTGGAGACAAAATATTGTTACATTTGTAGAAAGAGCATCTTACAGGGCCCCATCGGAATCTCCTCCCACTTCTCTATGGGGCTTACACTATCACCAAGGCTATAGGTAGCAATGATTTTGAGCTCAACACTCCACCCTTCCTTGACTTGTACCTAGTGTTAAATGTGGACCTCCTTCGGCCATATTTTCCACCATTATTGGACTCCTCAGAGATCGTCGAACAAATGACACTACTACATATGGGCGGATTATTCCACGAAAAATTTCCACGCTTCAACTAGTTTCATATTTTTTTTTAAAAAGGCGGGATTTTCGTTGCTATTGCCATGAAAGTTCAGCACAATATCGACGAAAATCTTATTTAAATCTAGTCGGGATTTTCGTCGCTATAGCGACGAACTTTCATGGCAATAGCGACGAAAATTTTTCCTATCTCATTGGTCGGTGTTAACGACTAGTTGACTATTTTATCTATATATACATGACTTTAAGAGACTTTGCGACACAATTTCTATAGTTGTGACACTGTTCTTGGCTTTTGTTTGAGTTGTTTATTTTTTCCGTCACCCACTGGTTCAACAAATCCAATTCTCATCCAATTCTCGATCTACATAGCTCGGATTTTGAACTTGCAAGGTTAATATGTTATTTTTTATTGATGTACTCATTTAACTTGTAATTTTTTTTTTAAATGTCCAAATTTCATTTAGCTTGTTTTTTCCTTGATAATATATTATAATATGTGTAGTACCACATTTCATGTCTTTGTTTTTTGGATCTAGTTAGTATATTCTATGGAAAAGGGTATGTGGATTCCATAATATTCTAGGTTTATGGAATCCACATACCCTTTTCCCTTCAATTGTAGCTATAATCTCTCTCTCTTTTCATTGATAAAGATATGGAATTGCTCTTGAAACTCAACCCTGATTGGTGAAATGATAGTAATTGATTATCATTTTCTTCTCTCTTTTAATTTTTAAGACCAATCAGAAAAACACCAACAAATCTTGATTGAATCTTTGATACCACTTGTTACATCCCTAGTACCCAAAAGGGATCACACTTGCATAAATTGAAAATAATATAACAATGACAATAATGGTTGGGATACTTGCACACCTAATGGTTGGCAACTAGCACTTACTAATTCAATTAAATGAAGAAAGAAATCGGCATGAATAAAATATTGAAGTTGATTGTTATATTGATAAATGATAAGTTATGGTATATATAAGATAGGGAGGAAACTCATGTTTATAACAACAAGGGTAATAGCTACAATATATTGTAACATTTCCCTCTTCCGCATAAATTCT
>ML778217.1:533564-550799 GCA_009831015.1 Picea engelmannii
GTTATCCAACTCCTTCTTTATATCAAAGGTTCCGCCATTATGTATCATGCGAAATTTGCTTTGATTTCAAATGAAATTGCAAGTTTCATTAGATTTAATATTGATGCATTACAATTCTTTCATGTCAAAGCTTCAGTTACTTGATTTTCAATTGCAATGAATTGAAAGGTTATACTTGCCTTTTCTATTGTGCATTGAAGAGACATTTCATTCCTAAATAATTTTGTAACCTCGTGAATTACCTTGGTTCAATTAAATTATCTTGGATCAACCAATTTACAACGAATTTTATATTTCTTAGGTCAATACAAAATTCACATCCTCTAACTACAAAATCCATACAAAACAATAATTGTTTTCCAAGCTCATATTTCTTCATGTTGGCTTGCAATTAATTGTGGGTTAATATGGCATTACCATATTACAATGTAATATGGTAATACCATATCTCGTGTAATTTTAAAAAAAAAACTTAATGCCATCGTTGCAATATCGACGATAGTTCATTGGAAAAAAAATTGCATTTTGACCACCGTGGAAATAGCGACGAATCAATGTCATCGCTATTTCCACGGGTATTCGTCGCAAGTTGCCACGGTTTTTCGTCGCACATACAGCATCTACGTCATAAGTTTTTGACTTGTCATAAATTTTCATCGCAATTGCGATGAACTTTCGTTGTAATTGCAATGGTTGTTCGTTGTACTTGCGACGCGGTTTCATCATAATTGCGATGATGCAAAGGGTTAACCGAACTTGAAGGTGGTGACACATGGAGAGATAACTTCATCGATGTTTCCACACACACCTGGATCGTCGATAGAGAGACAAAATTATTCCAATGAAAAAAAAACTCGGCTTTCATGGAAATTGCGACGGATAAGTCTGGCAATATCAATGAAAAACCGTCACAAATTTGGTCATATGTACTAGTGTGACACTGACAGAGCTCAACCCTAACTGCATGAAACAAGCTGTTAGAAATAATAGGTGTGCTCGTTTAACCATAGACAATATAGAAATATTGTCACCCAACCATAGGCCAAATCCACTCCCAAGCACCTTAACCTTGATAGAGAGAATAATTCTAGAAGAAACCCTAGAAAAATAGCCAATCAATGTAGTGTACCTTTCTCTAGATCTAGTGCACAAGGCAGAAATTTCAAACCATAACCAAGAGAAATTCCAAGCCTAAAAATGGAAATACAAGTTGCAGTAGTTGCAGTTGTAGCTACTCTCCAGACTTGCGCACTTACTAAATTTTTGTGCACTAGATTTATTCAGTTGTGAGTTGTATGTGTCCAAATGAGCTCTTGCATCCTGTATTTATACTTCTCTTCCTTATTTGTTTGGGCCAACTTCTCTTTCTGGAGGATAAAAAACTCAATATTGATTATTTTCTTTAGTCAACTTGTCTTCTAGGGTTATGTCTAATGATTTAGGGTTTCTTCTTCCTTCCCAGAATATTCTATTCTTGTCAAGGTTACACATGGAGTTTTAATACCTCCCGCGGCTACCATAACATCAAAACTCCCTCCTGGCTAGGGAGGTATTGAAAGCAATGGTCTTGAGCTCAAACATATCATTCAACTGGTAGAATCATCATATCCACACAGGATATCTCATGATTAAATCATGAGCACCATCATTATTATCAGTATCATCTGATAGCATCAATTGCATCATCTCTTAAAGCCATACTTCATATGAGTAATCATGCATGGTGTTGAATAAGTCACTCACTCCTCAGAGTGATACAAGAACTATTCTTCTAATCCAGATCACAAAAGAATAAGTGTTCCAACAAATGTTGGAATCCACACCATGGGCTACAAGGACTATTCTTCTAATCCAGACATGCGTCATAGAAGAATAATTGTCCCAGAATATTTTATGCCTGGAGAATATATTTCCACCAGCACACTAACTATCCATCTAGCTAGTAATCATTTCCAACACTACTGATAGTCTTCATGGAAATCAGAACAATGTCATTCAACAGAACACAACTGTGTCTATCCATAGTAGTACACAACTACTATTCAGTGGTACACAACCACACCAAGTAGCACACAGATACTCAATTAGGGACACATAGTCACAACCAATGGAACACATCCACCACAGTAGCATAGATCTATTTTCCAAAGACATATAGTCTCCACAACAATCATATCATTTGATATCAACCTACATAAAACAATATCATGATATAAACTGAGTCATATGTGCCATTCTTCCACTCACATTTGTGATATCTGGAAGAGCATCTTCCCTCAGAAAGTAAAACATCATCCATGGGCTATCTGGACTATTCTTATCAAGCACAAAAGAATAATTTTCCCTAATTTTTAATCCTGGACCATTCACCTAAATGGGCCATTCCTCCATCACTAATCATAGTGCAACCTGGAGAGAATGAGTGTGCCCTAGGGAATGCATGTCCCTAATTGTTGAACTTGGACTATTCACCTCACTGGGCCATTCCTTCGACACTAATCATAGTGCAACCTGGATAGAATGAGTCTACCCTAGGGAATGACTATCTAAACCATTTCCTAATGGAAATGATTGTCCTGCAGCAACCTCCAAAATGGACTATTCTTCAAAACTGCTCACAACTGTGAACTTCGAAAGAATGAATGCCCGGTGAGGCGGACCATTCTACTTGACCACTACTTAGAGTGACTGCCAAGAAGAATGACTATCCTATACCATTCCCCCACACTGGCCGGAATCAGTGTCTATAGTACATCAACAATCTATCAGACCATTTTCATTATGAAAATGACTGTCTAGTCGAGACCATTTTCCAAACTAGAGAATTCTAGTCTGACATAAATCTCAAACCACTTTCCGAAATGGAAAGGAACTGCTCACCCTAGACCATTTTTCAAATTGAAAAATGACTCTCCATGAATCAATAACATATCAGTGCTCCCTCCCAACCTGGGAGTAATCTCTTCCTTTTTCAATAAGGAATTTGTCTCCATGAATCAATAACATATCAGTGCTCCCTCCCAACCTGGGAGTAATCTCTTCCTTTTTCAATAAGGAATGTGTCTCCATGATCCCCAGCTTGTTTATTGAGTACGCAAACTTTTCATCTTGGACATAGGCTTGACCAAAATATCTGTTATCTGCTCTTTTGTGGAGATATATTGGAGAACCACTTCTCTTTTCTAGACTTCATCACAGAGAATATAATGCTTGATATCAATGTACTTTGGTCTGTCATGGAACATTGGTTTTCTCTAAAGGCTTCATATAGCTCTAATCATTACAATATATCATGGTCAAATTCAGCACTTATGTTTCATGGTAGCTCATGACATCGTGGCAAAGATCAAAATGAAACACATCCAAGTAACACTTCTTATGTCATCATGAGAGTTTGTCATGGATTAGCAATCCATCATCTCTAACTTCTGAGTAACCATTCTGATACATTATCTATGCCATAGAAATTTTTCACCACTCTTTTGTTGTGCATGAGAGGCTCTGCACCAAGTTGTTTGAATCCATACAAGGTCTTCTTCCATCTGCATACAAGGGTCTATTTATGGTATACCTCAAAACCTTGAGTTTTCTCTACATATTCTTCTTGTTCAATTACTCTGTTGAGGATAATAGTCCTTACATTCATCTGATGTAAACTCCAACCCATGGATATTGTAGAAGATATAATGGCTCGGGTAGAGGTATGTCTGGTTACTGGAACAAACTATCATCATAGTCTTCTCCCTCCATCTGGGAGAACCTGTAGTTTTGAATCTCACAATGCTTCCATTCATAATTCTTTCATACATTGTTCTTCATCAAAACTTCCATTTCTTCTTCTTGATTGCTTTTAGTGGGTTCAAACCAAGTTGGTAATCTTATGATTCTTGGTATAATAACTGGTTGTTCTGGATTTTCTTTCTTTCTTGGAATATTTATGTTCTTCCTCATGTTCCTCTTTAGCTTTTGGGTCCATGGAGTCTTCTATAGATTCTATTTCCTGAATATTCCAAATTCTTCCTTTAATCATAGGATCATGGATGTATATGGACAAACAAGGATACTTAAGGCTTATTTTTGAAGAAGACTTCTTCTAGAGTCAAACTGGACATGTGTTTCTTATCATGGTTTCTACTTTCAATTGGAACATGGACAGATACTTCATAATCCTCAATGGATCATATCATTTAGGATTATCTCCCTCCTATTCCTTGCCTCATGCATGAATGCATGTTCTTCTTTTGGAATTATGTAATCATCTCCCTCCATATAAGAGAGTCCATGCTTATGTCTACATCCTTATTTCCTTCTACAAAGTGTCACAGGTATTTTTCTAATTTCCTCTTGATTGTTGACTTCTTTATGTTTTGACTTCTTTTGGGTCTCTTCAAGTTTGATTCTGATTTTGGCTTATCTAGAAGTTGTTACTTATATAATAGCTTCCATAGGAATTGTTACCAAGGGTTGTCAATGTACTTCATCTTTTCATGTGTGTTGGAAGCAGGCCGAAGTGGGAAAAAAAGCATGTACAAATAAGAATGACAGATAGAAGAGAAATCGTGGGAAAGAAAGCATGCAAGAGGAAAGAGAAAACTGGCAAGAATCACAGCACGCGTGCATGCAAGGAGGAGGTGACAGCTGGAGGGAAGCAAAGCATGCATGCAGAGAACGAAGACCTAACAACAGTAGGGTTTGGGTAAATGGTTGAAGATATATGAAAATATACCACGGAGATCAAAATATTAAAGAGAATAACAATAGTTTGCAACACAAGTTAGAATAAATGGCTCAGAATACAGATCCCATATCTCATACTCAATCCCAGGCTGTAAACACCTGAGTCTTACAGCCACCCATTTAAATCTATCTCAAGTGAGACTGCGCGGTGCATTTTGTGTGTTGTGTTGCCTTCTGGTTTACCATAAGGGCCGATAGTTTTAGGCTTTGCTGGTACCGTGAAAGATATGAACCCTGGGTCAACAACGCAGGTAGTAGGGAAGAGTAGCTCCCTTAACCCAACAATTGTTAGTAAGCCAACAAATGGTTCTGTTGTCATGTTAAGAGGAACAAGAAAGGACTGAGTAGATGAGATAGAATGTATAAGAAAAGAATGAGTGAAACCAGAAGACCGCTGAGCCACTAGAAGGGAATGTTGAGATCGTGGAACCCCTCGAAAGAAGAAATCGAAGGCTGGTTGAGAACTAAAGAGCTAGAGTTTGCCCAGAAAGACAATAGAAACCCTAGCATCACACCTCATAAATATATGGATAAATACATGTTTACGGATTTACACAAAGTCTTTTTCTGTGATCTTCCCCACCCTACTACAGAAGTGGATACTACGATTGAAAGATAACCATGGAAAAAACCAGATCCGACAGTTAGATTGGACCCCAGTACAGGTTGAACAGTTACAGCAGGTGAACAACAAATTCACTCGTGTAGTCGCCTTTTGGCTTGACAGTATTGTGGCCAGCTTCATCACAAAGTTTGCAGTTGACATAGTGAAGTCATACAACGCAGCAGAGAAGGAATTTCTACGCGGACCCCGCGGAAGGTATATTTGATCATTGTATACTTCTATTAAAATACTGCTATATAACAAAGGGGTAATGACAATGGAAACAGATAGCTATACTTCCCTACGTGCATGGGGGAAGGGGGGAAGCACTGACAAAGAGAGGATAGATGGATGAAGTTGAGGATAAAGGCAAGAAGGAGGAGGAATTCTTGGACCCGATCTTGATGGATGATGACCAAATTAAGTGGATCTTGGCATCATCATGAACGATGCGTAGCGGAGTACCCTACCAATATAAGGTGAATACCAAGAAGAGAGATGTATCCATGAGGGACGGCTTGGAAAGTGATGAGGAAGAGGTAGAGGATCTCCAGGCTGTGGAGAAGATTGAGGAAATCATGCGCACAACCTATGAGTAGAAAACAAGAGGCCCAAGAACGAGAGGATAATATAGCCATCCTTTCCATATTAATGTCAGTGTGGAACCCAGAAACCCATGTGCAACCAATACACCAAAGTGAACACCATCATTTAGACAACCGAAGTTCGGAGGAAGTCTGATAGCAAGAAGTACATCTACCGCAGGAGCAACAACTAGAGGAGCCAGTTCAAGAAGTACTAGTCAAGTATCTACACCACGCAACGGAGGTAGAAGTTCAGTATTTAGAATGGCAGGACATGATCCCACTATAAGATTACCATAATTTCGAGGAGAAGTAGTTGAATACCCTAAGAAGAATTTGTTCATTTGTGCAAAGATCTAGGAGGAAAAATAGATCATTGATGAAGATACCAAACTTACACAGCTAGCGATCACCCTAAGAGACCGCACACTAGATTGGTACATGATTCTATACACAAGCAGTGCCCCTGGGACAACGAGGACACTGGAAGACATTAAGAAGATATTGATTAACGAGTTCCAGAAGTCGAGCTCAGAGGATCAGTATAGGAACGAAATGATCGAGATAATACAGAAACCAAGAGAGTTTGTATGGGATATTGACCAAATATTTAAGCGACTGAAGGAGAAGCTAAAATACCTTATGAATGAGATGAAACACCAGCACGTGTTTGTCAACTCACTACTTCCACACCTAAAATATCCCTTATGACAACAAAATTTTTAGATGCAGGCCGAGGCTCTACAGACAACCTTGCAGCTGGAAGAGAAACAGCACAAGCAGACAGACCCAGCTAATGAAGAATTGAAGAACAATCTGAAGAACCTAACATTTCAGTTGAACCAGAATAACAACAAGGACAATTGAGAAGTTGTTTGGTGCACCACATGCAGGATGGAAGGACACCATAAGAACGAATTTTCAACATTCGCGCAGTATATGGAAACATGCATGCCAAACCCGCTACCACACAAAGGATTATGGTGCGAAATATGCAAGAAATCGGGTCGCGACCCTTACCACTGCACGATGATGCATAAGTACTAGACAGTTCCAAAGAATTCTTATTGTACCTTTTGCAATTCAGTGGGCCACAACGACAAATATTGCAGAACTATGGAGTTGATGCAGGAAAGAACATCATACGCATACAAGGTACAGGCCAAAATGATGACTGGGAAAGCAGCGCCACAGTTCAATCAAGCCCCAGCTCCATACAACATTGCGCAGTAGCAGTACAATATTGTGCAGCAACCATATAATAATGCATAGCCGTAGTACAACCCAGCGCAACCCTAGTATAATACTGCGCAGTATAATCAGGCACCACAGTACAATGCACTGAGAGGGGACCGAGCAGGCTATCGATGAGGAGGATGAGCCAAAGGAGGTTTTGGGCGTGGCAGAGGACCAGTCACAAGTCACAACTGTCAGCAACCAGGACATTACAAATGGGAATGCCCACTTCTGCCCGTGACTTGTATGTATTGTCGCGCATTGGATCACGAGATAGAGGAATGTTCGTCACTATTATTAAATATCCAGGAAAAGAGGAACCAGAACAATCTAAATGTTCAATGGATTTTAGCTGAAGCAAGGGAGGATGGACAAAACATCAATATAGTCACTCGTGGAGGAACGAAGATAGGAAACAATGCAGTCCAACAGGAACCTGCACAGAACCAATGGGTAAAGAAGAACATCAAACCAAGAAAGCATTTTGACACACCCAAAGAAAAGGAGACTTTTAAGGAAGCCAGACAAGAATTTCAGAAGGTGGACACAGCGTCAACTTCCACTACGCAACCGGTCCATGAAGCCCCAGAATACGAAATGCTGCCATCATTGGATCATACCAATGGAATGCCACCTAAGGGACAAGTAAGTACTATCAAATAATTTTTGCAATCATGAATAAAAATGTTAAGTGATCCTTCATCTGTGAAAATATTGCAGAACATCCTAGAAAAATGTAGCAGCGAGACCCAACAAAAGCTAGAACCGAAAATTGTCAATCATCTACACACAATAAGAAGAACAAGTAGGGAATTCAGACTGAATGCTAACATTGGGGATTTTAATATGGGAGACATCATACTCGACCTAGGATCTGAAGTGAATGTGATACCCAAGAAAACCTAGAAATTCATGGGAGAGCCAACATTGGGATACTCAAATGTCCAACTAAAACTAGCAAACCAACATAGGGTCCTACCAATAGGGAGACTGAAAGGAGTAACAGTAGATATTGATGGAGTGTGCACTAAATCAGACTTTGAAGTCATTGAAATAGTAGATGTCACAACACCGTACCCGACACTACTCGGTCTGGATTGGGCGTTTGAAAACCAGACCATAATTATCTTGAAGACAAGGAAAATGACATTTGAATCTGGAGATTGCAGAGTCATAGAACCACTCGACCCATGAGAAGGGGAGAGGTTCGTAGAACCCACTTGCCTGAACTTAAATGAGATCAGCCAGTTGTACAGAACAACTGCGTGTGAGGAATACGTAAACCCAACTGCAGACAGGGTACTCAGTTGGCGCGGCATTACATCATGCACAACGGATTCAGACATCGGGCTAGAAAATTGGTAGCAGAAACTACACGAAGTATCCACGAGAATATGTACAAGAATAGACCGCGCAGTATGATGGATAGGTATAGAAATCAAAGAACCACCCATCTTCCACAGACTAAATGATTTTTAAACATTCTTAACACAATATGAAGGTGAAGTATTAGAGAACCAAAGGCTACTAGCACTTGACTTAGCACTCAAGGCAACACCTGCAAGATGGTGGGGCGCACACAAGGAGACTATCAAAAACTGGTATCAATGTAAGAAGTTACATTGCATAAGGTTCTGCACAGAACAGAAAAACAGCAAACAACGGAGATATGAAGGACTAGAGACACCAGCGAAACACTTGCAGGAGTGAAAAATGTTGTGGAAAATGACACCACCAGAGGAATGGCCTCACCACTTCATTCACACATTAGAGGGAATACCAACGAACTGGTATACAGATCAGGAACTGCACAAAGGAACTACAACATGGACGACATTGCAACAAAACTTTACCATCACTTTCTCATTCAAGCATGAGAACCCCAACATAGATGTAGCCCTGAAACGGATCAGTGGATTCATATTCATTGAAGAACTAGAAATAGAACTTATTACCGAAGAGCAGCAGCAAAATAAGAAGACAGCCAAGGAACTATTGTCATGTTACCACGTACAAGAGGAAGCACTAGACGAAGATGACCCGCGCAACATTCAGATTGAAGAAGTAGAAGGCAAAAGAGATATGAAAGGACCATCCATATAATCCGAATTTATTTCCACACCAATCAAGGTAAATAATTTTAACATCGGAATAGTTGAATATCCCAAAATGGCCAGCATTGGAGACTACTGGGATGAGCCAATAGTAAAAAGCATCACAGAGTTGTTACGCGAGTATAGCGAATTGTTCCCTACAACATTTATAGAGATGAAGGGAATAGCAGGAGAACTGGGAGAGATGAAGATACCTCTCAGACTTGAAGCGAGACTGATTAGACAACAACCATATAGACTAAACCCCATATATAAACATAAAGTTAAAGAGGAGATCGACTGGATGCTCGAAGCCGGCATAATCAAACAAGTCGAGGAATCAACATGGATAAGCCCGATGGTCATACAGGACAAGAAACAAGGAAGAGGTATTATGATATGTGTCGACTTGAGGAAGTTGAGCGATGTATGCCTACACGACCCATTCCCTACACCGTTCACGGATGAAGTGTTAGAAAATGTGGGGGGACACGAAGCTTACTCATTCACTGATAGATTCTCAGGTTACCATCAAATTAAGATAGCACAGGAGGATAGATACAAGACCACGTTCGTGACGGAATGGGGATCTCACCAATATACAGTCATGCCATTTGGACTGAAGAATACACCAACAATATTCTCCAAAGTGGTTATCACAGCATTTAAAGAATTCATCCATCTGTTTCTCGAAGTATACCTGGATGACTGGACAGTCTATAGTCCGTTGAAAAACCATGTAGAAGTTTTACAGTTGATGCTAGAACGATGTAGATAGTGTCAAATATAACTAAACATAAAGAAATGCATATTTGGGACACCGTTTGGGATACTATTGGGGCATATAGTATGCAAACAAGGGCTATTGGTCGATCTGGAAAAGATCACAATCATCGTTAATTTACCATCACCAAAAACAATCTGTCAGTTACAAGGGACGTTAGGACACACAGGATACTACAGGAAATTCATCAAAGGATATGCGCAGATCACAGTACCAATGGAAAAACTTCTAATAAAGGATACAAAGTACCAATGGAATGATAAGTGTCAGCACGTTTTCATATCTTTTTCATACTTTTATTAGTTAAGCGTTGTGTGTAATGAATGAATGAGTTATTATATTTCTTGGTTAATTGTTGTTGGGATATAGCGAAAAGATACCATGGAGATCAAAATATTAAAGAGAATAATAGTAGTTTGCAACACATGTTAGAATAAAAGGGTCAGAATACAGATCCCATATCTCATACTCAATCCCAGGCTGTAAACACTTGAGTCTTACAGCCACCCATTTAAAGCTATCTCATGTGAGACTGCACAGTGCATTCTGTGTGTTGTGTTTCCTTCTGGTTTACCATAAGGGTCGATATTTTTAGGCTTTGTTGGTACACTGAAAGATATGAACCCTAGGTAAACAGCGCAAGTAGTAGGGAAGAGTAGTTCCCTTAACCCAAAAAATGTTAGTAAGCCAAAAATGTGTATTGCTTGACTTGTAGTCATCGTGATAGCAATCCTTATCTTGTTATTCTTCCATAGGTATTGTTTTACTTGAACATCATATCTTCTAAGAAATAGATATGCAAGATATGTATAGAAACTATGTAAACATGGTGTGTACAAGAACTTTGAAGAATATTGTTACCTTGACTTAGAAGAACAAGTTTGTTTTATCTTGATTGGCCTTCTTTGAGGGTTCCCTTTCTTCAGCAATTGATACTTCATATATTTCCTTCCTTAATCCAAACTTCCTCTTATTCCTGAAATTATTGAATTTTGTTGTGAAGGATTGATCATCGTATTTCTTTTGGGATTTCTCTTTTGTGATAATCCTTGATTCTTCTTGTGCACAACAAGTCTAAATTTATTCAAATGTGAGATACTCCTTTCTTGTGTTCATACTTGCATAAAATGCATCCCATGTCTTGGGAAGGTTGTTGAGTATTATATTTACCAGTTTCTTGAAATTATTTCTTCAATAGCTTGTAGTTGATCTCTTAACTGATAGATTCTCACAAAGTATGATGTTATGATTTCCTCGTCATTCATTTTCATGTCACGAAGCTCACTCTTCAGACTCATTACTTGCCCAATGTTTCTGACTGAGAATAGATTAGTTAGGGCATCATACATCTTCTTAAATGAGTCAAGAAGAGAGATGTAGGGTATCAAGTGGTTTTTTACATATTCAACTATGATACTCATGACATTGATGTAATTTTCCTTGAAATTCTCCATAACTGCAACGTTCTGGGGTTCCTTCTCTTTTCCCTTCTTCAAACTGTGGTTCCATGATCTTTCCTTTCATGATATCCAACACTTTATTCTTGGCATGGATGAGTTCAATCCTTGTCTTCCATGCTCTAAAGTTAGAAGCCCCTTCTAACTTGTTTTATGACTTCATAGAGTAAGTCATGACTGCTTTGACTTGGTCAACCTTTGACTTTGACCAAAAACTCAAACATGCGTCTTAGCTTGCTAAGAGTACCAGGAGGTGCACTAGGCTATCCATAAATTAGGTCAATCTCTTCACTTAAGGTGCCTTAACAAGAGGGTTAAGGTTTTGTTGTTGCAGCAAAAACTTTGATTGCAACTGCAATTGTAACTAAGAAAAATCCTCGCAATCTATCTTCCAGCGGTTAGACTATACAAAGATGGTGTGGTCCCATAACCTATTAGAAATAATAAGTGTGATCATTTAACCATATACAATATAGCAATATTGTCACCCAACCATAGGCCAAAGCCACTCCCGAGCACCTTAACCTTGACAGAGAGAATAATTCCAGAAGAAACCCTAGAACCAATAGCCAATCAATGTAGTGTACCAATCTCCAGAGCTAGTGCACAAGGAAGAAAGTCCAAACCATAACCAAGAGAAATTCCAAGCCTAAAATGGGAAATACAAGTTGTAGTAGTTGCAGCTGCAACTACTCTCCATACTTGCACACTTACTAAATTTCTGCAGTCTGCACTAGATTTATGTAGTTGTGAGTTGTATGTGTCCAAATGAGCTTTGGAATCCTATATTCATACTTCTCTTTCTTATCTGTTTAGGCCAACTTCTCTTTCTGGAGGCTAAAAAACTCAATATTAATTATTTTCTTTACCCGACTTGTCTTCTAGGATTATGTCTAATTATTTAGTCTTTCTTCTTGCTTCCCGGGATATTATATTATTGTCAGGATTACACATGGAGGTTTAATACCTCCCATAGCTACCATAATATCAACACAAGCATCCACTGATTAGATAGTGGGACACGGGTCAAGGGCACTCACCAACAAAGGATCTAGCTTTATCGGGTTGTCAAGGTAGGGAAGCTCCTACACCAAGGAAAGTAGCTCACCCAGGGCCAAATTCAGTAGACGTTTCCCCACTTGATGGGGGAACTCAACGCAATGGAGACCATTTCTTCCTAAGCGGGGAGGATTGATCTAGGTGGATATTGGTGGCCACCCACTTATTCCAACTCGATCCTCTTGACAGTTTTTGGTTCAGCACGTTCTTCTGTACTTCTTTGTAATTGTGGGTTCTACACTTCTGGGGTTGTTTGAAGCCCTACACATCTTCCAGGTGGATATTGGTGGCCTCCCACCTAATACAACTAGCTTATTTTATATGTTTTCATGTCAGCACATCTTGTTGTACTTCCCAGGTCATTTTGGGGCCCTAAACATTGTTTTTTTGGCTCGCCACAGTCAAAATGTAGATACAGTCAAAGTTTGATAGAGAAATGTGTAGTTCTTTGAAAGACCTTTCCAATTGGCTATCACGTACCTAAAACAGAGGTCGTATGCAAAAGTTACGACCCTGGGAAGTTAAAGTACCAACTTACCCATAGGAGCCCACATAAATTTTGACATTTCATCTCCTAGGGTTAGGTTTTTGGATGTCTAGGATTTTGGCATTCATGAGTAATATCAAAAGGGCCTCTGCAGCCTCATTGTAATCATTCTTCTTAGATGAATTTGCGTAGCAGCCACATCTCTTCTCATATATAGCTACCACCATTCGAGCGAGTGTTTCAGTTCTGCAGTTTTATAGTTTCATCCTATTTAATTTATTCAATAGAATATATTTTTCACTGGATATTTGAGTTGTTCTTCATATCTCTGTGTTTATTGTATTCATTATGTTGATCAGTTTGTTCCTCTCCTAAATATGGATCACCATATTCCATCCTAAGAAGATACAGCTTCTCTCGAAGAAACAACTTTTTTACCAGGGACATTGACTGATACAAATTCCCCAACTTTTCCCATAGTTCCTTGGTTGTAGATTCTCCCAACACATTTAATAACACCAAATCAGCTAGGAAAATTCAAATCGTACTCCTTGTTTTTCTATATAGCTTCTCCCAATCTTCTTGTGACATACCAGTAGATTGAGTACTAGTAGTGTGTGTACCAGTAGTTCATGTACTAGTAGTTTGTGTACCATTAGGGCATGTACCAGGATCCACAACGATCCATTGTTTTTTTTCTACAAGAAGGTCCTCCATCTTGAGCTTCCATAACTCAATTTTTTTACCATTGAATTCTCAATCTCAATTCTAGAACTTCTCACCATTCTCTTTCAACACATGAATCACCAATGCAAAGCTCCCACTAAACCCAGGTTTATCACAGACCCAAGATAAACTTGATCTATCAAGACCGAGCCAAACCCTCAGCAGCAAAGGAATCCCCCTGAAGCCAAAAACTTTCTCTGATACCACATGTAAGTTTTAAACCTATGAACTAAAGTGATTCATTAATATTCTAAGAAAAATAGAAATTAATCAATGGCTCACACATATAGTACACAAAGATTTACGTTGGAAACCCTTAACTGGAAGAAAACCATCATTCCTTGGTGTCACACCTCTCAACACTTCATTGTATTAATTTCACCATTCGCAATACAATATATACACAATATTTTAGGTATCCCACAGTTACCAAAACCCTAATCCCTTAATCTCAGATTAATTTAGAAAACCGCTAAAAATATCAAAAACCACCCCAAAAAAATTTCAGGGCGCTACCCCAAACACTCTACATAACCAGGGGGGAAATCCTTCCCCTCCTCTAGGATCCCCTTATGAAATCTCTTGACTCACATGCCCACAAATAGAAACAAGTGATGGGATCATAAGATGCAATCATCAAATATGATGCACCTCGACACACACATGCAAAGAATATAACACTTGCCCAACAATGAGAAGCCCACAAAAGGGAGTGCAGAGCTATATAGTATAAAACGAGAGGATGATGAGGGATCATGAAGATATACTACAAAGTCTGAATATGTTGAAAAATCAAGTCAATAAATATTTTTGTACAAGGCAAGCATCCAATCCAAGGAAAGTAGCAGCATCTAGACGTCATGACAATGGGGGATATAGACAATCAAGGAGTGTTATTAGGCATCATCGTCACTCACTGGGAAACTTTAACAGAGGGGCACATGTGCATTCAAGGTGAGAGAGAAACCTCAGTTTGTCCCCTATCAGAAAACATAGAAGGAGGCATGAGTCGGATATCTTGCAAGGAGAGATTAGGAAAATAAAGTCACCATCATTTCATGGAGAGAATAGGATGGGAGAAGATGTTAAATCGTGGTTAGTGGGAATAAGAAAATATTTCCATTTTCACAATTAACCATCACATGTAGAAGCCAGGATTGCATTCTACCATATTCAAGGAAAAACATCTATGTGGTTGGATTACCTCAAGGAGGTCAAGCAGATTGATGAAAATAAAATTTCCTAGAATCAATTCAAGAGACATTTCTAGTGGCAATACTTGTCAAAGAATTATTATGAGAAGAAGATGAAAGATTTCTTTGAACTCAAGTTGGGGAACATGACAATGGATGAATATGAAAAGAAGTTGTTTGAGTTTTTGAAGTATGTGGGATTCCTAAAGGATGAGAAATTCAAAATCCAAAGGTTTATGAGTGGGTTACCCTCCTTCTGTTGTGACAAGATACAATATGATAACCCTAGGACATTAGAAGAAGCCATAAGGAGAGAAAATCATCTTTATGAGCATAGTAGAGCAAGGCCAACTTTCCAAAATTATTGGGACGATAAGAAGAAAGGAAATATGGATCAGAGAAAGAAAGGATTCAAGCCACCTTTATTCAAGAAAAACTCTCAAGCATATCAAAAAGGACAGTGAACATAAGGTGAGCATAAAATGACAAATACCTTCGGGAAAAGGCCAAGGAAACATCCTATAAAGTGTTGGGAATGTGAAGGATACCACTTGTATAAGGATTGTCCTCACAAGGGAGATAGAATGAGGACTGCAAAATATTAAGAGGTTGATAAAGTGTATGATGTGGGCAGGAGCATGCCAAGGATTTATGCATCCTTGGAAAATAGACAAGAAGACTACTAATCTCACACGATTAAGGTAGAAGGTAATATTGATAATCAACCCATAGTTATTTTGATTGATTCTTGAGCTAGTCATAGCTATATAGATCCAAAAACAGTTAAAATGTTTAAATTGAATAGATGTAAGCACGAAAAGTCTTGGTTGGCTCAGCTAGCTAATGAAACCAAGAGGAAAATCAATGAACTTGTTAAGGATTGTTCAATTAGAATGAATGGAGTTAACACTAATGTAGATTTAAAAATCATACCACTTGGGTCATATGATTGTTTAATTGGTATGGATTGGTTGGGAAAGCATTGTGTTGTCCTAGATTGCTACAACAAGGATTTCAAGACCAGTATTCCAAGGATTTCAAGGATGACGCAAGGTATTCCAAGACCTATATCTTTCATAGAGATTTCAGCATTTTATCTGAAAATAAGTTTAGGAAAGGAAGCCAAATATATGTGGCACATATGGAAGATCCAACAAGAGATAATGAGCCAACTCTCAAAGATTATCCAATACTAAAGGAATATGAATATGTCTTTGGGGAGTTGTTAGGATTACCACCAAAGAGAGATATTGATTTCTCTATTGATTTAATGTTTGGAGTTTCCCTTATGTCCAAAACTCCTTACTAATGAGCATGCTAGAGATCAAAGAGTTGTAGATGCAACTAGAAGAATTGATGAAGGGGTACATACGCCCAAGGGTGTCACCTTGGGGTGGCCTGTTATCGCACGGTTTGTAGGTAGGGTTTAGGTAGCTTGAGTCAAGGATTAAAACCGGCGTAACAGGAGCTTCCCCACCCACTGTCACCTCAATGGGGAACTCTTTCTATTTAGGAGGGCTAGTCCAAGGGAGACATCCCTATGTAATCTGGTTCTCTGAAGGGTTAAAGGTTTAATGGATCAATGTAAGAGATTCCCTTTCACCGATTACTGCCCAAAATGAGATAGTCAAAGGAGATCTTCCACTGAATGGCACCTGTTTGCGAGACAAGACAAATAAAACTAGAATATGTGCTGCAGTGGTTAGTACTTCAAGCATTTAATGACTATCTTCAATACATATACATGAGCAAATGATTAGATGTAATTATTGACGAAGTCAATGATTACTAATAAAAGACAAATGGATTGTATCACTTCTTCAATAAGTACAAAAGATATAATGGCATTCAATGTGCAAAATTAGATCTTTATTATATCACAATGCCATAAACATAAAAAATCTGCTCATAGATAAATATTGTTGCTGCGTCACAGTTGCAGAATTAGGGTGACGTCAGCCCTAATTATTGTTGTTTTTTTAGGGCAAAAAGTGAACATTTTTCTCATTAAACTAAAGAAAATAATTCATACTTCAATGCCCAATTAGATCACAACATTTTACGCTCAAACAAGGTCTAAAAGAAGGGTTAACGTCATCAATATTTCTGCTGCTACAACAATGACGTCAGCCCTAAAACAAATCAGTTTGAGAGACAAAGAGAAGGACTTTTTGCAAATTTAAACTTATGAAAGTGACCATCAACTCAAGGTCTATCAAACAAGGTGACAAATGTCAAAACGTTTTTAGGCCAGCCAAGGGTTTTAGACATGTAT
>ML778217.1:557068-571833 GCA_009831015.1 Picea engelmannii
CATCAATCACCCCAATAGTGGTCAAGTGGATTAGTGTAAGATCCAAGCAGTCATCCGAAATGAAAGGAACCTAATGCATATATAAGAAGGTTATAATGATCAAATATGACACATACCATGATACCTCATACCAATTACCTCATGGAGCAAGAGCCCTCTCTGATGCAAGCCCAGGCCGGTAGTGATGGAAGCTGGTACTGCTAACATGACAAGTCTGGCTGAGAAGAAGAAAGATGGGCCCTCCAGGGCCATGCTCAAGTCGCTCCTGCTCTCGCTACTCCATGTCTAGGACCAGGTGGGCCTCGAGACATGATCTCCTAGTTATCCCTAGATATCGGGGATAACATGGCCCAATGCTCTTTGTGAAGAAAAAGGATGGGACTCTGAGGTTATGTATTGACTTCAAATGGCTTAATAAGGTTACCATAAAGAACATGTAGCCTCTACCATGGATCAATGATCTTTTTGATCAGCTAAAAGGAGCACGGACATTTTCCAAGATTGACATAAGGCCATGTTACCATCAAATGAGAATTAGAGAAGAATACACCAGCATGACATCCTTTAGGAAAAGGTATGGTCATTATGAGTTTCTAGTGGTGCCATTTGGCTTGACAAATACACCAGCTACCTTTATGTGTCTAATGAATGGTGTATTCACAGAGTACCTGGACAAATTTGTCATAGTCTTCTTGGATTATATTCTTATCTACTTCAAGATAGAGGAGGAGCATGAATAACATTTGAGGATGGTGTTGCAAGTGTTGAGAGAGCACCAATTATATGACAAGCCAAGCAAGTGCACTTTCTATCAAAGGAAAATTCATTATTTGGGCCACGTTGTCTCAAAGGAGGGCATAGTGTTGGACCCTGAAAGGATTGAAGCAATCAAAAGTTGGACAACACCACATAATGTTTCAGAAGTAAGATCCTTTATGGGATTAGTTGGATATTATAGGATATTCATTGCAATTTTATCCAAAGTTGCAAATCCAATCACTTCACTGTATAAGAAGGGAAGAAAGTTTGAATGGACTACTAAGTGTGAGGAGAGTTTCCATCACTTAAAAGAATTATTAACCAATGCACCTATTCAAAAGGTTGCAAATTTGGATGAAGATTTCATTGTGTGGACAGATGCATGCAAGGAAGGGCTTGGTGGAGTTTTTATGCATAATGGGCATGTCATATGTTATGAATCAAGGAAATTGAAGGAGCATGAAAAATATTATGCTACTTGTGACTTAGAGTTGGAATCCATAGTTCATGCCCTAAAATTGTGGAGGCACTCTCTCATGGGAAGAAAATTCAAGCTAAAGACAGATCATAGTGGTCTGAAACACTTGTTTGAGTAGCCAACATTGAATGACCGACAAACTAGATGGTTGGAATTTCTCAACGAATATAACTTCGAAACTAAGCACATCAAAGGGAAAATTAATAAACTAGTTGATGCACTCAATAGGAGGGTACATGAAATGTGTGTTGCAACCATTAGCATGTATTTTTCAGATTTGAAAAGAATAATTTTGGAAGTCGCAACATCATATCAACATTATGCACAAGTTACAGTATGTTTGCAGCAAGAAATTGTACCACTGAAGTTTAAAGACTATAGGTTGGGAGAGGATGGAATCCTCTTGTTCAGGAACAAATTTTATATTCCTAACACTTAGGATTTGAGAAATTTAGTGTTGAAGGAGATGCACAATGTACTATATAATGGACATCCAAGTTACCAAAAGACAATTGCAGCAGTGAGAAGACAGTATTTATGGTCGAGAATGAAGAAGGATGTGGTTGATTATGTAGCCAGGTGCATGGAATATCAGAAATTAAAGAATGAGCATATGCATCTAGTAGGATTGTTCCAACCATTTCCCATTCCTCAATGGAAATGGGAATTATTTACAATAGATTATATCACCGATTTTCCAACAACAAGGAAACATGATTTCATCATGGTAGTGGTGGAAAAGATTACAAAGGTTGTAAATTTTATTCCAGTGAAAATGACTCACAAGGCATCCAACATTGTAGAGATTTACATGAAGGAGATTTCTAGGCTACATGGTGTTCCTAAGGAAATAGTGTCAAATAGAGATCCCAATTTCACTTCCAACTTTTGGAAGGGGTTGTTTAAGAGATTTGGGACTAATTTGAATTTCAGTATAGCATATCACCCAGAGTCATATGGGAAGACAGAGAGAACTAACCATATAATAGAAGATATATTGAGGATGTATATAATGGACAAGCCTTCCAAGTGGGAAGACTACCTTCATCTAGTTGAGTTTTCTTACAATAATGGGTACTGAGCATCATTGAATATGAGCCCATTTAAAGATTTGTATGGAAGGAAATGCTACACGTCGGTGAGTTGGGACAACCTAGCAAATAGAGCAGTTGTTGGGCCAGAATCGCTAATGGAAATGGAAGAGAATATGGTTAAGATTAGAAAAAAGTCAAAGGTTGCACAGGACAGGAAAAAGAGTTATGCAGATAAAAATAGGACATACGGGGAATTTAAAGTGGGAAATCATGTGTTTTTAAAAGTAAAGGATAAGAGGAGCTCGCTAAGATTGGGAAGTTGCCCAAACTTGACAGCAAGATACTATGGGTCATGTGAACTTTTAGAGAAGATAGGCCCAGTTGCATATATGCTTTCATTGCATACATCCATGAGAATTCATATTGTGTTTCATGTGTATTTATTGAAGAAATATGTTCATGATCCTAACCACGTGATTGATTGGACTGTGATCCAAGTGGAGCACAAAGGGGAATTTCGAGTGGAACTAGTATGCATCCTCAACCAAAAATTCAAAGTGATCCAGAACAAATTCATTGGTCTAGTAAAGGTTTAATGGACCTGCTATAGTCCTAAAGACACCACATGGGAGCACAAGGAGACCATGCGGGAGGAGTACCCACAAATTTTTGAAAATTTTGAAGAAAGTTGAATGTACATAAGTATGCAAGGATCAATTTTGGAAGTTGGAGTTCTTGGAGCCACATCTCAGAGAGTTTTTGTTTGTTTTGTGCCAAAGCCTTGGAAGGGGAGTGGTATGGCTTGAGGGACTGTTGATTTTTCAAGTTGCGAGGAACATGAGAATGTTGTTTGGAATTGCTGCAAGAGTTGAACTTGCAAAAGTTTCAAGTATTATGATGTAAATTTTATATATGTATATCGATATAGTGATATGCACCGAGGATGGTGCCATTTGTAGGGAGAGAGAAATGTAACACCCTCATTTATAATCCTCGTTTCAGCGATGTGTTATTAAATGTGATGTATAGTCGAGGGTCTGAATATGTAATTTGTAAATATTGTATATGATTGTAATAATAAAATAAATGTGACATCGGTTGCGGGTGGACATGGACATATTAATTGGCGGCTAAGTTTCCACAAGAGAGGGAAATATTTAGGAATTTCTAATAAAGGGGTCCAATGGGGGGGAATTATTCATGGGTATTAATTTCAACCCACTTTCCTAAAATTATTACTTATTGTGAACATTTCTAATTTATTTTTGAGTGTATGAGAGCCCAATCATTAAATATATGTAAGAGGGGTTGGTGGGAAAAATCACATCCCCTAGTTATGAGAGCATGGGGTTTAAATACAATCAACCTTGGGCAATGTGAGTCAAATCTCATGGGTAAAAAGGAATTTTTAGTGGCCATTGTGGGCATTTTTTACATGCAGTTTTTGGAGTAGCAAGGGAAGGGAGAGAATTGGAGCTTGAGGGCAGCCATAGTAGGTGTTGTGAGCAGCTTGTTGGATTTATTGTTGCATGAGAATATGGGTTGTTAGGCCAGTAGAGAGGCATATTTTTGTGCTTGAACAATGGGTTGTTTTATTAGTTTTTTTAGGGAATCTAGTATCCCTAGAGTCTCGAACATTAGAGATTATTATCCAAACTTGTGTTGGATCCCTAGAGAGAAGAGGGAAGTCCTAAGGGAATGTGTGCAATGAAGGAGGGTCCCAATTCCTTGGGTTGTGTAGGTCGATGGGAAGAGAGTTGGAGGATTGGGAGGGATGTTAGACAACTTGTTGGTTGTGGGAGTGAATTGGGATGTGAGGGAGACACCCTCTTTTGTCGAATCGTAGCCCCAAATCAGGGGTGATTTGTTGCTAATATTTGGACCAACAAATCTACGATTGGGAGGAACGTTCATCCCCTACAATCAGTTTCTCATTTGTTGTTAAAATATAAGTGTTTTTATCTCAGTTTATCAATTTAATTCATGGATTTTATTGTTGTGCATAAACTCTAAATTTATAGCAATTTATATGTTGGTTTGTGAATGATATTGTAATATACCTAGGGAGGTAATATGGGAGATATCCAATGGGAATATGGGGTTATGTATTATTAGTGGAGTTCATTCATTATAAGGTGGACTAGGTCCACCATGGTATTAAATAAGGCCCACTATGGTAGTTGGGTAGAATAAATGGGTAGTTAGAACTAATAAATGGGCTTTCTAGAAGATACATTCTCTAGAACGTTCCTAGGAGATAGATAATGCTATATAAGGAAGTGTAAGCAATGTAATTGGCATGGTGAAGTATATTGTGAATGTACAAGCAAGTATTGCTTGAGGATTTTTATCCTTCCATAAGGATTAATACATGGTGTTACCCTACCTCAAGGGTTTTCTTAATTTCTTGTGTTCATTGTTATGGTAAATGGTTTTGGTGTTTATTATTGTTATATTTTGAAGTATATTGGAAGATCTAGTATTCTTTGAGTACATTTACAGATCTGGTATTGGTGTATAACATTTGGTATCGGAGCTCTTTCCTTGGGCAAAGAAGGGAAGAAATTTTGGTTATTTTTGCAGAATTTTTTTAAGAAAAAGGGGGCGACGCACTTCAGGCTCAGATCTGATACTTTTTCTCAAAATTTTCAGAAATTAATTGGATATTTAGGTTTCTCTCGAAAAAATACCCAATTTCAAAAAACAAATCAGTCGAAACAGATTACAGGAAGTAAATTTATGAGCATTTTAAATTCGACAATTTTTCAAGGTTTTTCTAGAAAAAAACCGTGATTTTTTTGCAGTAAGTCATTTTTTAAACCCTGGTTTTGTTGCAGTTTTCTTCCAAGCAAGATGTATTTTACTAGAAAATATGATGGCCCTACTATTGAAGAATATATAATAAAAAAAAATTCATCATGTGGATACCTATGGCGAGTTGGGTTATATCTAAGTTTAAGGGATGATGTTAGGGCATGGTGGAATGGACTTGACTCTAATGAGATTGTGGCACTTTCACATAAAGAATATAAACAATTATTTTTACACAAGTGGTCTCGTTCCAAGAGTGAGGATAAAGAATGCACCAAGGGTTTATTTTCAGGTGGAAAATCTATATTGCAGGTTCATGGTTGTATTCGTAAAGAAAATGTCATTGTTTCTATTAACCCTAGTTTCCAACAAAATTTTATCAATGTTCAGTTGGTTAATAGATTGCAAGTTCCTGCAAAGAATATCCAAAGCACACGGGTTGAGGGTGCAGATGTTCAATTTTTTAAGGATCTAAAGATTACCATGGATAAATATGTGTTACATTCATACTTTTATGCTATAGATATGGGTGACATGGATATTGTTTTGAGATATCCTTGGATGGATTCAGTTGGTACAGTTAATATCAATGTGCAAAAGAATTTTTTGAAGATGTGGTATGTAAGAAAAACAAAATTAAATTACATGATATGTCTCTTAGTCAGAAAGAAAGGCCCATGGCGGAAAGCACAACAATTATTGCAAAGTCTGAAGGGGAGTCGGAGGCCGAGTCTATCGAAGCAAATAAAGCAAATCCCCAGGATGAAAACAATAAAGAAGATAAGGTGTTCAGTGAATCAAAGGCACAATGTGTTGTAGATTTGAAAAAAAGAACAGATTCCTACAGTCATGGTATATCGCCATCCACATCATATCGAGAAAAAACAGTCATCAAGACAAGGGCGTGAGCATCAACACACTTATGCACCAGCGGGAAACCAGAAAGGCAACCAATCAAGAAGTGCTTGGAGGCCTACTATCACTACAAGAAGACATCAGGCTCAAGAACCAAGTCCATGGAAACATTGAAACAATGCAGAGAAAGCTCAGGGTGGCAAGGGAACAGTTGGACCTAATGTTCAAATTCCATTAGGATGGACGGATGGTCGTACTTGGTACCAGTTGACTACAATTCTCAGTGGGTCATATAATATGGTCTCTTCTCATGTTTCAGGGACGAAACATGCTTAAGGGGGGTCGAATGTAATATACCTAGGGAGGTAATATGAGAGGTATCCAATGGGAATATGGGGTTATGTATTATTAGTGGAGGCCATTCAATGTAAGGTGGACTGGGTCCACCATGGTATTAAGGCCCACTATGGTATTTTGATAGAATAAATGGGTAGTTAGAAATAATAAATGGGATTTCTAGAAGATTCCTTCTCTAGGATGTTCCTAGGAAATAGAAAATACTATAAAAGGATATGTAAGCAATGTAGTTGACATGGTGAAAAATATTGTTTATGTACAAGAAAGTATTTCTTGAGGAGTTTTATCCTTCCGTAAGGATTAATATATGGTGTTACCCTACCTCAAGGGTTTTCTCATATTCTTGTGTTCAGTGTTATGGTGAATGGTTTTGGTGTTTAATCTTCTTATTTGTTGAGTATATTTACATATCTAGTATTGGTGAGAGTTGCATTCATGTTTAAATAGTGTTGTTATATGTATTTAGTTTATTGGTATGAGAAAAAGGTGTATGGATTACGTAGTGGGGAAACTACATGATCTTTTGGAGTCAAGTTACATTTCTAAACTCCAATCACTTCTAATTCTGAAATCAATATCCACTGTTAGATTGGGTCAATCTCAATTGTCAAATTTATCGAAGGTAAGCTACATGGTTATGAATCGAGCGCATGTGGTTTCAAATTTTTGTGAACCGTTGATCTTAGTAAATATCAACCATTGCATCTTATCCATTAGATCGACCAAGGATAGTATGTCACATGAAAGAGGTAGGGAAAAAAAATGGGACACTCTCTCTCATCCACGATCAGGATGATGCCAAGTAATAGAAAAAGAAAAAAAGGGGTTGTTACACATTATTTTGGTCACTCTGATGATGACCCCATAAGCATGTGTTCAGGCTTCCAAAACAATCTTTCACATGAGGAAAATGGCTAAGTTTCTTCCCCTACAAGGCACATTTTTAGAATGACGTCGCAGGCTAACAGTGGCACACAGTGCGGAAATCAAATATTTCTGCAGGTTTCTCTATGCATGGCCTGCGGGATTTCCGCATGCTGTTATATAGGCAGGGTGCGGCGGCACTTGAATCTAAGAAAAGGAAGAAGTTTCATGAAGTTTCTAGAAGGGGAATCTTCTAGAATGTGAGGTGGCGTCCATATGGTTGTGATCTTACTAGCTTTTCTGATTTGGTGGGATCATCCTCATCCTAGTAACCACTTCATATTCTCCTATATAATAATGGATTTCTCATGGAAAAGGTTAAGCAAGGTCAAGAAAGATTGAGAAAAGAATAGATTGAAGGTTGTCTGAAGAATCCTGATACAATTGATGCTTGAGGCCTCCATTTTTCCATCAAGCTTTGTGGATTATCTTCATGCAAATTCGGAGCAAGTGTATGTGTGTGTTGGAACAAAGGACCACCAAAAGGGAACTTGTGACATCAAGGCACTTTGGTTGTATCTTCCACTTCTATTTAATATAATACAGTGGCATGTTTCTTTCCCATAAAATCATTAGTGTTTTATTACATGACTCCTTGATCACATGTTTAGGTTTCCATTGAATCTATAATTGTTTCTTTCACTTTGGTTGGTTTGTGTCATTGCAGATCTGATCTCACAAGAGCACCAAAGCAAAGAAGGGACAACAGAGATATAGGGAAGCGGTATATAAAGGTATGCCATACACTCCTTTGGTGATAAATTCAATGGTAGCAACCTAGGGAAAGCATCATGTCTTGTCTGGTTTTGTTCTAGATCCAGGTGGATCTAGGGAGATTAGTTTATGTCCGCATTCACCGATTTATCCAATAACAGGGGTCAAGTGGCCCACAAAGTTAGTAAAGTAGGGGGGAGAGAGAGAGAAAGAGAAGGAAGAGAGAGAGAGAGAGAAGGAAGAGAGAGAGAGAGAGAGAGAGAGAAGTGATGGAGAGGTGACAGGGCACCTAGGTGTCCAAGAAGATGACATGGCCTCCTCACCTATTGACAAGTGGACACCTATTCCATGTCAACAAGCATGTGTCATCCACATCAACAAGGGAAGCAAACATAAAGTGAACCAAATATGTCAAATTATTTGGGGAAAAGGCCAATACATCAGCCCATAAATTGTTGGGAATGCAAAGGAGATCACATGTATAATGATTTTCCTCACAAGGGAGAGAGAATGAGGACTATTCACAACATTTAGGAGGTTGATACAGTAGAAGAAATGGGAAGGAGGTAGCTAAGGATAAAATGCCAAGTGTTGAAGACCATCCAATCTTAAAAGAATATGAGGATCTATTTGGGGAGATACCAGGGTTTCCACCAAAGAGAGACATTGATTTGGTACTTAGAGATACCCCAGTTTCCAAGACTCCATATAGAATGAGCACACTAGAGCTAAAGGAATTGTAGATGCAGCTTGAATAACTTTTGAAGAAAGGGTACATATGCACAAGTGTGTCATCTCCAACTATGTGTTTCATTTTGGTTCATGTGTGATTGTTTGGTTGTGCAAAAAGAAACAAGCCATTGCATTATCCACCATTAATTCCAAGTACATAAGCACAGTGAATGCAACTATGGAAGAAACTTGGGCCCACAACTTAATGGATGAGCTTGGAGTTCCTCAAAAGGAGTTGTCTACCATATATTATGATAATAAGAATATGATCCAAGTGACTCATAATCTAGTTACACATAGCAAGACCAAACATGTTAAGGTTCATGTACACTACATCAAGCAATGGGTACATGAAACTGTAATATCCCTTAAGTGCTCTAGGAAAAATGATCAAGTTTCTTATATCCTCACAAAACCAATGACAAAGGTCAAGTTTGTCAAACTTCGGTATATGGTTGAGCTTTGAGACATTGTCATTAACAGGGGATGTAGTGGTATGCTATCTTCCAGTCCCTCCATGTCATGTTTAAGGTGGTATGTTAGAGTAAGTGTAAACCTAACTTATTGGGTTAATTCAACTATTGACTTATGGTAATATTCAAATTAATGGGACCACTTGAGTGGGCTCTTGCCATACGTTGGCAAACTATTTCAAGGGTGTCAGAACACTGAAAGGGGACCACATTGTATAAATATAGGAGCTTATTTAGCATTTTAATATTATCGGATTGGAGCTCTCTCCTCTTGAGGCAAGTTAAATATTTCCTACATATGGATATTTTGAGATTTATCCATTGCTAAAGAAGTATGTGTATGCTCAAGTGAGCTTGGTGTATTTTGTTTTGATGATGTAATGCATTATTTTGGGTATTTCTCAATGCATGCATACATATAGGAGTCTCTTTCTTTCTATTTTTTGTGTGGAGTTATTTGATTGTACATGGAACCTATCATTAGATACCAATAAACATTCCTTCACATGTCGACTCTCTCTATCATTGCACCACTTCTATTTTCAAGGCTTATCCTCATTATGTTTCATGTTTTGCTCATTCAATGTCACATTCTATCTTTTGAAATTCCATATCATCATTGTACTACATTGACTATTCCTTTTGTTTCTTTGACTCTCTTCTTCAATTGAAGCTTCTCGTGCAGTTGCACTTGGTCAAACGCCTCCATCAATCTTCTACCTACTTAATCGACCTCTCCCAAATATTTTAACTAGTGTTTTCTCTTCTTTTAGCTAGCTTCCTAGATTTTCATGTCTTTTTTTTCTTCACTTTAGAAGATGCTTTCACACTCCCACTGTGAACTGACATTGGATGCACTTTTCAATTCCAATGACCTATTTATCATGGTCATTCGTTAGACACTAATAAAATTATATTATCTTATCTTGTCTCTTACAAGCTTCCCACTTGCATACACCACCTATCTTCCTTATTATCTCATGGAGATATGCCCTCCATCTCCACCCCAATCATTGATCCTAACTTAAGTTGAAAAAAAAATGATGTACTCCATCAGAAATAGGTGAATCAACATCCTTAGGATACCAAAAAACATTTCATACAAATATGTAGAAAACTCCCTTCTGACACTCTACATGGAGGATCTGTTCTCAACACTTTTCTCCTCACATAAATCTTCAATTATTTTCTCAAACCAATCGTCTAGACTACCAACCAAAATTTATAATTTGACTATAAACCTTGTTGATCAAAATCATTCATGAAACTTTCTTTTCAAACAATGTCTTAATTTTCTTTAGCACTGACTCTAAATAAAATTCATATGTTTTTTAATAGAATCTAGCCATTTCTTGAACTGTAGGAGGTTGTTTCTTCTACTATAATTGCATAAGGAGTTTGTAATCTCCTCCTTCCACCACTCCTCGATCTCTCTCTATCACCACCTATGTGCTACTCCATAAATTCTTTAAATTTTCATGAATGTCCCAAGTATATTACCACCACAATATAACCAATGATGTATTCCAAGTAGAAGTACAATGTAGATTAACACTTATATTACCAATAGCACTCTTAGTCTAATGCTTAACTAAAGAAAGAAACATAAGCAAATACAAGAACAAACATCAAACGAAAAACATATATACAAGCACATAGATGGGGAACGAATTAATTAATGTGACAACAAAAGGATCAACAATACATTACGCTCCAATAATCTCCAATCATATATATATCAAAAGCAATGAAGAAGGTGGTTAGATAATAAATAAATGGTAGTGGTCAAGTTAGTGGACGAGTAGAGTCGATAGACTCACTGACTCTTGAATAATATGTCATTTTTACCTACAAACATACATATATAATTAACTAACATCAAGTGTCATCGACTAATTACCAAAACCAATTAATGAGTCCCTCTATTAATTATGGTTAATATTCGAAACATGTCTAGGACAAAGTCAACTCAAAGAGTCATTGAATCAACATAATCCAACAAGGTCGTACCAACAAAGCTCCATATATCATCTCAATTTACAATTAGCAATTTCTTTACTTATAAATCCCCCACTATAAGTTAACTTTAACATATCTTTGATATAGGTAGGGTAAATTGATGTTAACAATAACCGTGATTTTCTAAAACTAATGCTTTGAAAAAAAAAATCTTCAATGTTGGTGAAACAAATGATAGATCGCATATTTACATCCTCTCTATAAGAAGTGACAAGAGTTTCAATAAATCACAACCATTGAACAATGGTGTGAATGCCTCCTTCCAACTCTTAATTCCCATGTTCAAAGAAATAGACAAAGTGTTGAGTCACAAATTTCAGAGTATTTAGTATTTAGATAACATGAGGATAAACAATTGACTCACCACAAAAAAAGATGTCATAATTGAGATCTCATGATCATTAAAAGAAGTGAACACTAAAGACTTGGTAGTTGCAATTGCATCAATGAGAGTCCTAGGTCAATTAATTCATCACTTCAAAACAAAATGTTTTGAGAAATCAATTCCCAATCCAATGACACTAATTGTTTCTAGTAGAAAAATAAACATGTTATCTTGGTCTCTTTTATTCAATTTTATTTTATATGACCAACGACCACTAGTTGTGAAACTCCTATAACATACCTTGAATATTAATTACTATTTTGATAATGTTACTTTGACTGCTCATTTTGTAAGTGTGTTGAGTCAGGGCTTATCCTCGATGGGAGGCTATGGTTCTCATTGTTGCAACGCCCATTGGTTTGTCTATATCTTGGCTTGAAAAGCATGACAACAAGACAATTCCTGTTTTCAGATTTCTGTGGTGTGTTTTCAGAGTTCAAATTATCCTAAATATCCATGATAGTAGTCATTTTGCAATTCGGCATTTCAAATCCGTAATAAGGTTCATCATCATGACGAGTGATAAGGACTGAGGATTTGAGCAATTAATAGAAAAGATGCAAGAAAATGATAATAACATATTACATCAGCTAAAAAAACATTAAACAAAAAATGTTAAGATTAAGGTAAGACATAATAAATAATCTAATAATGTGTTAAACATTAAAAAAAAAATGTTAAGATTAAGGTAAGACATAATAAATAATCTAATAATGTGTTAATAAAGAAATACTAAAATAAATGTTTTAATATAATAGTAATTTAAAAATGTATGATAATGTAATAATATCTTAAAATTCTAATAATATAAATAAAGAAATAACAATATAATTTTTTAATAATATAGTAATAATATGATAATAGATTGGTAATTTAATAATTTATTAAAATATTAATAAATTAATAATGTGTTAATAGAATAAATAATAATAATAAATTATGAATATATTAATAATATATTTCAAGTTGAAATTTTTAAAATTGGAGGGAAAATCTTTATCCCTCACATATACAAGCTCTTCAATTTAGCAGTCAAGCACGGGTTCCCTAAACCCTGACACAAAGTCTCATTGTTCTTATTTTTAAAAATGGGGATAGAAACATTCCCTCTAATTATAGGACCATTATGATTAGCCCGATTTTAGCCAAGCTTTATGGAATTATTTTGGAAAAGAAGATTAGCCTTTGGCTAGAAAGTCACGATAAAAGAGCTAAAGGTCAAGTCGAGTTTAGAAGATATCATTCAACTGTGGACCATCTTGTTACCTTTGGGATCATTGCAAAGGAGTTCTGCAATACTAAAACCAATATTTTTTGTTGTTTTGTTGACTTTAGAAATTTTTTTGACATGGTTCCTAGGAAATATCTTTGGAATAGGTTGGAAGAGATAAAAGTGCCTCTCGAGTTGAGGGCCACTGCAATGAGAATGTATGAGAACGTTATTGGTAAGTTTAAAAAACACTGAGGGTTGGTCCAAAGAGATTAACTGCAATATCAAAGTCAAACAAGGTTGCCCCTTGTCCCCTACCTTTTTTGGCATATACATTGACAAGTTAGAAGATTGCTTGGAAAAAGCAGGTTGTGTCGGCATTACTCTCACTAGTATAGTCATCAATCTTCTTCTTTATGCTGATGATATCGTTCTTATGGCAAGGACTCCCCATGATCTTGAAAATCAAGTAAGAATCCTCAAGGATTTTTGCTCCAATATGGGTATGACTGTTAATACTGATAAGACTAAGGCCATGATTATTAAATCCAATAAGATCCCTTGTGATACCTTTGTATATGACAACAACAACTTGGAGGAAGTGACTTCATACAAATATCTTGGAATTGATATTCACCACAAGCTCAATTGGAATTATAGCACTGAGAAAAGGATTATTGGGGGATGGAAAACTTATTATGGGCTTGAAAACAATTGTAAATCCACTGATCTTTGGAATTGGGATAAGAAGAAACTTCTCTTTGAGACTCTTGTTACACATGTTATTCTTTATGGATGTGAAGTCTGGGGTTGTAGTATCTCTCATGAATCCTGGAGAAAGATAGAGCAAATACAAAAGATTTTTATAACCTATAATCTCAAAATTAAAGGAAATACGTCCTATCCCATCCCCCTTTTAGAAACAAGTCTCTCCTCCATTGAGGGCATCGCTATGACTAGATACCTAATGTATAAGAACAAGTTAAACAACATGGAAGACAAGAGGCTTCCTAAAATTGCTTCAAAATCGAGTCATAACCACCATCGATTCAAGAGAGGATGGCATAAAGATGCCCGATCTTGGCTAAACTATTGGGGAATCATGGAAGACACCATTTTGCATAATAAAGATACTATTAAAAAAAACGTCAAACCAAAATTTACGGAGAAAATGTGGTGTGATAAAGAGTTAGAGGAAAAAAGAAAATTAAGGTATTATAAGGATGTAATCAACCCTAATCTAGAAGATCAAAATTATCTATCTATTTTGCCAAGTGTAAAGAAAAAAATAAACATCGCTAACATAAGAACAAGTTCTCACGAGTTCCATAATGAAACTGGGCGTTAGTCAATTCCTAAAACGCCACAAGATGAAAGAGTGTGTCACCTTTGTGACACTAAGAAGATTGAAGATGAAAAGCACTTTCTCTTAGATTGTCCAGCCTATCCACATATTAGATCTCATTTTCAAAATATGTGTCACACTACCAACCTTCCTAACCTCTTAACTTAACAAAAGTATGGTGATCTTGAAAAGATTCTCTTAATGTTTTTAGAGCACAGAAACAAAATTTTAAAGAATCACAAGTAATCAGTTACCCTCTTAAAGTTAATCATCATCACTATCATAATAATAAATTATATGAAAAAAGGAATGAAAAAACATATAATAAATAGACTAACAAATTTTAAAAATAATTTTTTATAATAATATATTAATAAGAAAAAAAATCAATAATAACATATTAAATACGAAGAAAAAGGCAATGAAGGAAAACTAACCAATTTTAAAAATAAAAAAATTATTTTTTTATAATAATATATTAATAAGAGTAAGGTTAGACTAACAAAAGAGTAAAGTTATAAAGTTATAGTAATATTAAAAATTTAAGAAATTAATTAATAATATATTATAAGGAATTATATATATATATATATATATATATATATATATATATATATATATATAAATTTGAAACAAAATATTTTTTTATAAATATTCTGAATTTTTTTT
>ML778217.1:576803-588612 GCA_009831015.1 Picea engelmannii
CAAAGGTTAGTTGGTTGATGCCTCCTCGAATCTTTATCAAGGACAAACCAGGCTTATAAATATGGAACACTTGGACAAGCCACGCTGATTAAATATGCCAAAACATGGAACACTTGTAGTTTTCAACCTCTATCATAGATCAACATGATCCTTATTACTAATTTTTTCTCGGCCAGAAATGTTAAGAGAGTTAAAGACAAAATATCTATTAATTTTGCTGAGATCACTGTCAAACTTGCCCCCTCCAACCCTAACCATATGTAGCGATATATCCTACAAGTCTGCCCATTGCCCTCACCTTCCATTCTATATGGAATTGCAATTGATGTTCGTAAACCTTCTCAATCAAGTTAAAGTGAAAGCTCAAAGTCAAGGGGAATCTCAATCAAGCAAAGCGAAAACTTAAACTCACGGAGATATTCTCAATCAAGCAAAGTGAAAGTTTCGGGGATAGTCAATCAAGCACCGTGAAAATTTAAAGTTAGGGGATTCTACCTGGTTAAAGCATAAACAAAACAATGCTACAGCAAGCAGGTGATATGATAAGATTTTCAGGTACCCTCGTTTTTTTAAACTTTTCTCTGAACACTTGTATATGGAGTATTAACTAGAGTTCTGGAGTAGGGGAGACATCCCAGTCTCCAAGTCG
The DNA here is from genome assembly GCA_009831015.1 of Picea engelmannii. Taxonomy (NCBI): domain Eukaryota; kingdom Viridiplantae; phylum Streptophyta; class Pinopsida; order Pinales; family Pinaceae; genus Picea; species Picea engelmannii. The sequence continues at coordinate 577,453 of ML778217.1, forward strand.
ACTTCTGTAATGAATTCCATTCGTTCCCCATGTCAGGTCCTTAATTTCAACATACGAACACAACCCTTGCCTTCTCTACTTGGTGGGAAGGGAGAGCCAATTGAAAGAAAAGGAGAACGCCTGAATATAATAAATAATTAGCTACATTCGACTTGTATATGCAGGCTCCTTTACAGATAGCTGATGTTCTGGAGTAAGGAAGACTAAATCCCAGTCTCCAAGTCGACTTATGTAATGAATTTCATTCATTCCCCATGCCAGGTCGTTAATTTCAACATACCTAACACAACCCTTGCCTTCCCTACTTGGTGGGAAGGGAGAGCCAATTGAAGGAAAGGGAGAACGCCTGCATATAATAAATAATTAGTTACACCCGACAATGTAACCTGATCTATAAATGCCCTCTATTCACTAATTCCGTTTATTGCATTATATAATCCTCAAAGTATATTGCCTGTGGAGCCCAGTACTGTGCAATTTTTAACATATAGTTATGTGACTTCGTGTTTGTTAATTAAGATTTTAGGGAATCATTTGAGAAAAATATCTCTGTACATATCATTTATGCCCAGTTCGGTACTACCAAAACCATGCAATCTTTTGGAATCATTTCATAAAATGATGTTCTCTCTCTCCTTCACATACCATTTATATCCACTCGAAGACCTGCAAACTTGCAAAGCCGTGCATTATAAGAAGATATAAGTACCTTGGAAATGCACTAGCTACTATATGTTGCATATTATCATGTTTTATTTCTTTCTAATTTTTAAAGAGCTGAGAGTTGTATTATCCCTACGACACAATATGATGTGGTCACAGAAGGGATTATTAGACTTCTGAAAGCATGAAAAAATGATTAGCTTGCCCCAATAGTCAATAATCCATAATTTGCAGCACGATTAACTTAATTGTAATGCAAGCCATGGAACAGATGATCATCCCTTTAACTGCCAGCTTCAAAGCCTGTTCCATCATAGAAGGGAGGAGGGAAATAGGGGATACCACCCACAGCCAATTAGACAGGCCGAGAGAAACAAGGTCTTGAGCACATGTACTGGTCCGAGCAAGCAAGAGCTTTGAGGATTGAGTTATTGAGATACTAATGAAAACAACAACTTTCATCGTTTTCTTTCCAGCTCAGTAGAAATCAACCAAACTGAGCAGGGCATGAATGAGTAAGACCCAGATGGAGCAGCGGGTTGATCCATAGCTTGCATTACAATTAACTTAATCGTGCTGCAAGCTATGGATTATGGACTACTGGGGCAAGCTAATCACAGAATAAATAAATAAAACTAGATCTCTTTGCTGATGCTCTTAATAATTGAAAACAATAAAAACCGGTCATTAGAAATTGCCCATTGATTTTGAATGAATGGAATGATATTGACAACAGCTGGAGAAATTAATAGTAATAAAATCAGTGAATAAAATGAAGCTGTTTACAAACCCCCTTCCAATATATAGATCTAAGAACAACATTAGATTCTCATGCCGACCGATTATAACTATAAACTCTCAAGATGCGAGCTTGCCTTTGGAATTGGGAAAATAAGCCAAAAGAACAAAAATATGATATACAAAGGCATAAAATGCCAAAATGTGTCGATGATGTTCAGAACGAATGGGGAGCTCTTGCAGTCAAGTGGAGTGGTCTCAAAGACGTAGAGAAAACACTTGAAACCTCTCAAAAAATCAAAACCCATGCTCTGATTGTAACTCAGGTGAGTGAATGCTTCTCTTAACATGTGTACGTCAACTTGAAGGAACTGTGCATGCCTGCCATGCTTCCTGTCATGGCTATAATCCAAGCTTTCTTGGCTTGAAACTTTATTAGAATAAATAAGATAAATACATGCATAGAGAAAACAAGCAACGCAGAGTACAACTCTCTCCCAGCAAACAGTCTGAAATTCATCAAAACACCATGGCCTGACTCTAGTTCATAAATTTACGACATGTAGCTGCTCCACAATGGCATGGAACCTTACGTTCCTCTGGATCAAACTGGTAATCATATCTGCATAATCAAATATGGTTGTAAATGTAAGCACAAAAACAAAAATTGTGTAGCCGTCAACGCAAAATGAAAAGCAAAGTGCATATATAACTGTAGAACTTACGTTAACTCTTCACCAGCTGCAACATCTTTCTTAGCAATCAGTGCAATTCGACTTTCAACACCATCAACAACCATTATCCTTGCATAACAATTAGGTGCACACTGCCACAGGGACGTATTTACATTATGAGCTATGTTATGTCATTATAATTTGCATTAAAAACTCCAAGATATACAACAATAAATAGGCTTACTGAATGATTGATCAGGCGTGCCATATTCCCCTTCTCAGTTGCATCAATGACAATTTCTTCACTGATTTTGAAAAGCTGCAAGATTGGGCAAGTGGATCCAGGTTAAGCCATGTAAAGTTGAAAAGTCTAAGCCAACATAATATACAACGGCATTTATTCTGTTGGAATGCTTTATGACAGCTAGAGTGATTTCTGATATTTCTAAGGTTTGTGAGCTGGCAGTAACCACAAAATCCTGCTCTGGCCTAACATAAAGCCCTGTTAAAGCTCACAAACTTTTCAAACAGTTAAAGATGTCTTGTAAAGTTGCATTGACATTGGACCATGACTATGCAACCATTGTTTGAATGAAATTCAAAAAACTCTACAAAGAGTTAAAGCACTTTTAAAAAGAAAACTGTGATTGTTTTCCGTTTTTAGGACGAATGATTCTAGAGAGAAGTATTTTTTCTCCTAATTGAGCACCAACTTCTACTAATGAACCAACTTTTATGAAAGACCTGTAAAAAGTCAAAATCCAACAAAGCACAAACTAATATAGTAAATGACTTTAGCAGAAAGTTTTGCCAATTTTCATTGAAGTTAGCGAAGCACAAACTAATATAGTTAAATGCTTACAGCTAAAATTACGTCGTTTTCATTAAAAAATTCAACATTACAGAAATCCAGATGTAACCACAACATGCCAGACCAGAGCAACAGATTCTGCTTTTACAAAAAATTAAGTTTATAACTTGAACATAAAATATTCTACCAGTCATTAAACAGCAAAGTTTGAGATGCAAAGGCAAACGTTCAAATTTCAAAGTAGAGAGATGGAAAAGTTGCCTCAATCAAGATGGCCCAGAACATCAAATAGAGGAATCTATTGGATTGGACAGAGCATTGCTGAGGTGCACACAATAGTTGTGGGCTGTACTAGTTAGGGGGTGCTGCCGAAACGTGGATGATCCAGATTAAATATTGTCACGAAAGCAAAAAAACATTGTTTGGGTGATGTTTTTTTGAAATCTGTTGGACGTTTCATAACAGCATAACCTGGTGGCCGATTCACTGAGGTAAGAACTTGGTAGAGCATTGACCTGTGTGTCGGAGTTCGGTGTATTGGAATAATGATTGGGCCACTGAGTTATGGGAGATATGGTGCTATTCAATGGAAGAATCAAAGTTGTAGCAGAGATATCAGAGGTGCTGCTTTGGAAGGTGAGCTTGTGTGTGTGTCACAGAAAGCCTAAATCCACACAGATACAGTATCCATTTTTCTCCTATGTGTGTTAAGAATGGGTAAATGGACTATGATGCATGGATCCATTGGTGTGTTGTTAAAAGAGTCACTGATTGTGATACCAGTGGTATGAGGATTGCTTGGTGTGTCCAAGTTGAGCATTGGATGGCTTGGAGTTTCTGATGAGAAACAGATAGCTTGCTTGGTGTGTCTGAGCCAATGTTATCAGAACCGGAAACCGTACCAAACCGGTCGACCCCAAAAATGTGAAACCGGAACAGATCGGTAAAAAACCGATTGACCAAAACCTACATAAAATATTCAAATTTAAAAGAAAACATATATATTCATGTATCCATATGAATCCAATCCATTTATACACAAATATGCAAAGTTTCTCATTTATATAGCAAGAGTGCATATTCACCAAAATAGCACCGAGTCTATGAACCAAAATACATCAACAAGGCTCTAAATGGCCTCTAGAGTCCAAAAAAAAATCATGCTACAACAAATAACTACACATCATCAAGATCATTACCTATATTAGGATCCTCATCATCAGTGTCACCCTTTAAGCATTAAAATAAAATACAAAAAGCTTAACATGCCTAATAAGTGATTTTACTTGAGTGAAGGGTGCATTTTTACTAGGGTCGTGACATAAGAGTTCAACAATCAATGCCACCAACATCGAGGTACATAGAGGGCTTGGTGCTCTTGATTAAATCCCAGTTCCATACCGTCATACATGATAAAATCCAATGGAAACATTGCAATCTTGCCAATCTTGAAATCACGAAAACCATTAAGTCTATTGAGTTTTGAATGGAACCTAAAATTGTACTTTCTCCATATGAAGTCCAATGAGGTTGGAACCACTCTGAAACATCCTGAAACAATTAATGGTAATGTTAAAAATTTAAGTAAAAGGATGAAAATGGCCAGTTCCATACCGAACCAGTCGGTTCCTGTACAGAACCGGCTGGTACGATACTAAACCGGCCAAAAGCGGTTTTGTGCCACCGGTCAGGTCATTTTTGCCTCTAAATTGGTTCAACCAGCCAGTTTTGCTAGACCAATCCGATTTTAATAGCACTGGTCTGAGCCGATAGTTCACTTGGTGTGTCTAAGCTGAACAAAGGATGTCTTGGTGTGTCCAAGATGAGAACTGGGTGGCCCTAGTTGTGATGCATCCTAGCTCGGAGGTTTGGTCTCTGATGAAGAGTTGACTGCAACTTAACTAGAACATTTGGATGTGCATCCTCATGCTTGGGTGCATAAGTCAAACTCGCTATTTGATCTTGCTTAAGCATGAGAGCAACTAATGCATGTCCATATGGAATAGTTGAGTTGAGTCCTTGAAATGGCCACCTATTGTATTTCCCTAAAGAGGGAGTTTGTTCACCCATATAAGGAGTTTTTTAACACTTGGAGGAGTGGGCCATGTGTCGATCGAATGCTCTATGAGTGGACTATATGTTGGTTGTGTACTCAGGGTGATGTTATGGGACCAAAAATCTGTATACAAGTTGTTTTGTGCGTTAGAACAAGGTAAGACTCAAGGGACAGGTGTCAACTGAGAGTGGGTGCATTTGTTGCACTAGTTAGCTCTTGGGATGTTGAAGGAATTAGTTACACATCTAGGGGGAGTTCATCAAGAATTTTAATGAGCCATGTACCTAAAGGACTTCCCACTAGACCAACGGTTGTAGTAGTTAGGTACCCATGTATTTCGGTGGATGGTTGTTCCTTTATATGGACTTCAATAAATTGGTGATTTCTAGAAGAAGAATATCCTTTATATGGACTTCAATAGATTGGTGATTTCCAGAAGAAGAATAACCTTGGTTGCACCAAAAGACAAACTTTGTTGATAAGGACCATCTTCAATTTCTAGTGGACCATGTGTTGCAAAGGACTAGATGTTGATGAAGACTTGACCTGACAGAGATTGCAACAAGTACTCGTTAAGGGGGAGTGTTGGAATGAGTAACTCCTACTTGTCTTATGTGTGATACTTGATCACACTAAAGGTTGTGGTTGTCTTATTCAATCTGCATTTGGGTCCACCATACCAGCTCCAATCAATATACACAAAGGTTGGCCCCCAAACTTAAATACAGGTCGGCTCCAACAAATCATCTTCAAATTTAAAGACAATTCAGTGGTGTAGTGACGTTGGCCCTGTCCCATTATTCCAATAAATCAACTCATACAGATTTTCAAAGGTCAGCTTCAATAAACCCATTCCAGCACTCAGATATGCATATAAACACAATCAAAACTCAGCCTTTCAAAACATTATTCTGCTGGGCATTTTGTCATAAGATAGGTTGCTCTGTAATATGCCTTGGTTCGTTGGGAAACTATGAATGCAGAATGTTACTGCCATCTGAACCAAATAATGGCAGAGCTAAAATCCATGCTTGAACTGTCTACCAAGCTCCCCAAATGGTATATTCTGTTGATGATTGCAGCGTCGTGAGACATCCTTCAGGATACGTTCTCCTCTGTGATTGAGTTGAGTCGACCTGAGAGGGAGCCCAGTGTTGGGCATACCCACGTGAAGGGGCATCATTCTCCTCTGTGTGAGAGTTGATTCGTCCCCCAGTGGTTGGGGCATCGTTCTCCTCTAGAGAGTTGAGTCGTCCCCCAGTGGTTGGGTGTGTCCATGTGATGGGTGTATCGTTCTCCTCTGTGTGAGAGTTGAGACGATGTGGTACTCCAGATGATTCTCCTGTGGACTCAGTTGAGATAGAGATCTGTTGAGTATAACATCCATGTGGTTGAGCACAGGTGGACATGTCCCTAGTGGCTGAGCACTAGTGGACGTGTGGATCCCTTGCTATATTGTCTAAGTATAAGATTTACTTATAACCCTAATTATGATGTAAAGGGTACAAGTCGGCCCCACCATGTAAAGATAATTCATATTGTAATTATTAATTATATTTATTATATTATTAAGTTGTGCAGGTCGGCCTTATTGTGCCAATAGACACATCATTTGATGTGATAAGTTTTGTATAAATAAAGGTGAATCCCCATTGAGGATTACACACTCATTGTGTCATCTCATGATTTCAAAAGTTGAGATCTGAAATTATGAGACCTGCAGCTCACACTTTTCTAAGAGCTAGCTTTCTCAGTCATAACAACACACTTTTGTGTGCTAGGTTTGGTAGTGGATGGGGGATATTCTCTTGAGAATATAGCAAAGGATTGTTGGATTTTCTTCCCTTGTGTAGAAGGGTTTCCCAAGATATTTCTTGTGTTCTTGTGCATGGTTATTCTTCTTGTGATCTTGGTTTACTGTAGCTTGTATTGTTGTTGCAAATGATTATGGTTCAAGTAATGCTAAATGAAATAAACACATGAGCTTGAACCTAGCATAGTGAAAATTCAACATGGTATCAGAGCAGTACTTGAAGAAGACCCTTTGCACAACAAATATCGACATCTAAAGGCAGCTAGACCCCACCGCTAGTGTAAGGATAGAGGTCAGACCCTCCCCTTAATTCTGTGATGAAGGTTGAAGCTGGCCGCAGGCTTATTAGCCTGGGTCGAGGCTTGTTTGAGTGCTTAAAAGGCTGGCCGCAGGCCTCTAAGGCAACCGCAGACCTTTGGTAGGGCTTGAGGCCTGTGGGGTAATTTCTGAGGCAGCCGCAGGTACAGGAAGCTGGTACAACAGGCTAGGGAGACTCGACAGCAGGGAATAGGCAAGCCATAGGAAGTTTAAGGGTTCGGCCTGTAGGAGAAGGGCAACCACAGTTCTGGAACACTTTTGTGAGGCTGGAACAACAGAGAAAAAGGGGTTGTTACAACCTAAAAGCAGCTACCCTAGCAGCAGGTTTTGGACAGCCTTTGAAGGCTGTTACAGTCAGCAGTTTTGAGGCTGTTACAGCCATCTGTTAGAGCAGTTTGGGAGCATATTTGCAGTCCGGTTCTAAGGGAAATCTGAGGTCTGTCCGAAGCTAAACTTCAGAGCATTAAGGTTGTTCTGAGGCAGCGAGAATCTGAGGCAGTAAGGCCGAGCTTGAGGCATATTCTGAGGTGAATTTAGGCCTGTTCTGAGGCTTGTTCTGAGGCAATTTAGGCCCGTTTTGAGACCTATTCTGAGGACTGTTTTGACCAAGTTAAGGGGTCTGTTCCAGCAAAGTTTTGAGGCATATTTAAATCTGTTCCAGCGAAGTTTTTGAGGCATATCTAAATCTGTTCTTAGCATCATTTCCGGGTGTATTCCAGCTAAGGATGACAACTAGCTTGTGTGAATAGCAGTAATCCAAATTGCAGAGACCAAGTTGTGATAGAGACAAGACAAGGATTCCAGTGACAGTTGCAGACCTATGATCAGCATGGCATATGACAAGATGAGCTAAGTCAAAGTTGAAGAGAACAAGTCAAGTGCAGACCCAGTGGCAGTAATCATAGTTGTGAGTGAAAATCTGAGGATTGCATGAAGTGAAGATCATTCAAGGCCGAGTTTGAGTCTGTTCCTAGGCCAAGTTCCTGAGACAGTATGGCTGGAGGTTCTTATGCAGAATGACAGCAAATTAAGGCCAATCTGAGGCCGCGCTGTGGACAGAACTAAGGTAGAACCAAAGTTGAGTTTCTAACAGAACTTTGGATCTAAGATCATCCCTGTTGGTAGACCTGAGGTTATTCTGAAGGGATTGTCTGAAGCATATTCAAGCCATGTATCCAGTACAAGTTCCAGACGTGTTTGGTACAGCAATTCAGGTCTTGTTTGAAATCTTTTGAGAGCAGTTTTCAGATCTCTGTTAGGAGTTGTTTTGGTCAGGGATTGTTTGAGGAAGACCAAGAGCCTTGTCTTGGTACCTTTTTTGGGGGGTTCTCAGAAGAGGAACAGCTGATGTCGATGAGTATCCACCACAGAGGAAGTCAAGGGAACTTGATGATGATGATTGTCAGAAGGAGCACTTTCTTTGAAAGGTTAGCGACACATGAAAAGGAACATGTCTATCCTTCAGACTTCAGAGGGGATCACTTGACTCAGAGGGAGTCAAACTATTTGAGAAGAAGGAAGAAACAATACCTTCTCCCCCTTCAGCAGTTCAGAGGGAGACAACCATTGATCCAGTCGATCTAGTTGATCCAGTAGATCCAGTTGCTCCAGTTGATATTCCCAAAGACATTGTAGTAGGCCATAAAAGGCATGTTTGGGCTCGACAAACTCTGCAGGAGGCAGAGGGACATGCAGTTCCTTGAGGCACATTCCGAGAGAGCAAGAGACCAAAGAGATTTTCAAGCTATGTTTCATCCATGAGCTACATCATTGATACCAAGCCTTCTTGTCATGGAGAAGCAGCAGATCAACAAGTATGGCAAGATGCCATGATAGAAGAGTATCAGTCCATCATGAAGAATGATGTGTGGGATATTTTCCCGAGACCAGAAGGGAAGTCTGTAGTGACTTCCAAGTGGATCTATAAGATCCAACATGCAGTTGATGGAAGTGTCAAGAAATACAAAGCGAGATTTGCAGCCAGAGGATTCTCATAGGTGGAGGAAATTGATTATGAGGAGACATTTTCTCCTGTAGCCCAATACACTTCCATCTGTACTATCATTGCACTAGCAGCATCCATGGGTTGGAAACTACATCAGATGGATGTAAAGACGACCTTTCTCAATGGTGAGATTGAGGAAGAAGTTTACATCGAGCAGCCAGAGGGATTCGTGATACATGACCGAGACAGACTCACTAGATAGCAGCAAAGCATGTATTGAGATATCTACGAGGCACAGTTGGATATGTCCTGAGAGATGCCTCCATTGTAGACATGAGATTGCAGGGATATGTCGATGCAGATTGGGTAGGGAGCGCAGTGGACCAGAAGAGCACATCTGGTTGTTGTTTTATCTTGGGGTCTGCCATGGTTTCCTGGTGCAGCAGGAAACAGAGCTTTGTGGCTTTGAGTATCGCAGAAGCAAAGTATATAGCATTGAGTGTGGCAATCCGTGAAGCAGTGTGGCTTCGCAAGCTCTTGATAGATTTATTTGATCATGAGATGGATTCTATCATTATTCATTGTGATAACCAGAGCTGTGTGAGGCTCTCTGAGAATCCCGTGTTTCACGATAAATCGAAACACATTGAGATAAAATATCATTATATCAAAGACATGGTGCAAAGGAAAGCAATACACATGCAGTACCTTCCTACATGAGCAAATTGCAGATATCTTCACCAAACTGCTTGCCAGGACGAAGTTCGAGTACTTTCGTGAGAGATTTGGCCTAGTGAAGAATGTCTCCCTAGCTGAGAGGGAGTGTTGATGATTGCAGCGTCGTGAGACATCCTCCAGGATACGTTCTCCTCTGTGACTAAGTTGAGTCGACCTGAGAGGGAGCCTAGTGTTGGGCATACCCACGTGATGGGGCATCGTTCTCCTCTGTGTGAGAGTTGAGTCATCCCCCAGTGGTTGGGGCATCGTTCTCCTCTAAAGAGTTGAGTCGTCCCCCAGTGGTTGGGTGTGTCCATGTGATGGGTGTATCGTTCTCCTATGTGTGAGAGTTTAGACGATGTGGTACTCCAGATGATTCTCTTGTGGACTCAGTTGAGATAGAGATCTGTTGAATATAACATCCATGTGGTTGAGCACAGGTGAACGTGTCCCTAGTAGTTGAGCACTAGTGGACATGTGGATCCCTTGCTATATTGTCTAAGTGTAAGATTTACTTGTAACCCTAATTATGGTGTAAAGGGTACAAGGTGGCCCCACCATGTAAAGATAATTAATATTGTAATTATTAATTATATTTATTATATTATTAAGTTGTACAAGTCGTCCCTATTGTGCCAATAGACACATCATTTGTTGTGATAAGTTTTGTATAAATAAAGGTGAATCCCCATTGAGGATTACACACTCATTGTGTCATCTCATGATTTCAGAAGTTGAGATCTGAAATTATGAGAACTGCAACTCACTTTTCTAAGAGCTAGCTTTCTCAGTCATAACAACACCCTTTTGTGTGCTAGGTTTGGTAGTGGATGGGGGATCTTCTCTTGGGAATATAGCAAAGGATTGTTGTGTTATCTTCCCTTGTGTAGAAGGGTTTCCTAGGATATTTCTTGTGTTCTTGTGCATGGTTATTCTTCTTGTGATCTTGGTTTATTGCAGCTTGTATTGTTGTTGCAAATGATTATGGTTCAAGTAATGCTAAATGAAATAAACACATGAGCTTGAACCTAGCATAGTGAAAATCCCCTTTCCATGAGATAAGATAGGATGACGCGAATATTCCACCTCCTATTTATCAAAAGCACATTTGGATCGTTTTTCATAGAGTTGACTATGCTCAAGAAATTAGAGTACTCTATCCTCTAAGTGAGAGTTGAGACAATGTGGTACTCCAAATGATTCTCCTGTGGACTCAGTTGAGATAGAGATCTGTTGAGTATAACGTCCATGTGGCTGACCACAGGTAAACGTGTCGCTAGTGGTTGAGCACTAGTGGACATGTGGATCCCTTGCTATATTGTCTAAGTGTAAGATTTACTTGTAACCCTAATTATGGTGTAAAGGGTACAAGGTGGCCCCACCATGTAAAGATAATTAATATTGTAATTATTAATTATATTTATT
>ML778217.1:597797-627832 GCA_009831015.1 Picea engelmannii
TCCTGACTTGATACTTTGTGTATGAGTGGAAAAAGGTTGTACTAATTTATCTCGTATTTGGCTCTTGGCTCTGAAATATTGTAGCTTTTTGTTTTCTCCAGAGCTCCAAATCCAAATACAGGTCTAATTATAAACACCCCTGAAGGAAAGTATTCGACCATAGCAGAATTGCGCGTGATGGAAGCTAGGAGTGTTTTAAGCTTAATTGCAACAAGCAATGCTGCTGATAGCTCAGAAGTTGTCCCCAAAGGTCCTGGAAACTGTGAACCATCATCGGCCTCTAGATGCTGGCTATACAGTCGGCAGGATAACAAGGTATTTGAAGAAATGGAATTTCAATGAATCAACAAGAACTTACACTACCACTTTTTGCTTCTTTCGATACCAGAGTTTATGGAATAGAAATTACATATATAATTTTTACATAGCAAGGCAGAATTTAAGGCATCTGAAAGTCCTTTGGGAATTTGTTAGTTTTGGAGATAGGTACTGGTCAATTTTCGCAAGTAGAGTACTTGCATGGTAAAAGTACAGATACAAATAGTCTGCATATCTTTTTCTTACCTGGTTGTTCTTTCTTGAGCATCTTACCATTTCTATTTGAAGAAAATCTGCTGGATCCCTAAAATTATCCACAGGCTTGCTTTAGTCTTTTGACAGTAAGCCTGCAAATTAAGCACCTTGACTATCAGCATTACTTAATAGAGCAATCGATTCAGTTCTTGGCTAACCACTGTTGTTGAGCTCCGTTTTTATCGCAGCTCTGCTTGACCACCCAATGTTAGATAGAAAGTGACATGCTCTAATGACTTTATGGTGCTTTGAAAACTGAATTCACAGAATTTTTATTTTGAAGCAAGATTTCTGATTTAGAAGACCATTTCAAAATTATTAACTGATAGCATTAGACACAGTGAGGCATACTAATTGCACTGACTAGGGACGTTACCAGACAAACTTTAATTGACTAAAAATCAGATGGTGATGGTGTCTTCTCAGAGAATGGTGGCTTCAAATTACCATGGAGATTTCTTTTCAAATAAGTGCTTATGATAACTCTTTTCTTTTCAACTATGATCATTCTCTCATAAGTTGCACAGGGTCTTTCCTTCATTGGTTAACCCGTTCTATTTTTCCCTTTTATTATTTTCCTGCATCGTTGTAAACCTAGATTCGTTATTCTTTTTGGAGATTCTGTAGGCATTTTCATACTTTGCCATATGTACCGACAATATTCTTGAGTCCCATTGACATTTCTTTGGTCATGAGTGGACATTAATATCGTTTCATGTGATTTCTATACCAGTTAGATCAGGACTGTTAATTTCAGGTGGAAAATTCATTGGTCTGTTTTCTTTAGCTCTCAACTGTAAATTTTCCATGTCATTCCAGAGCAGGCTTTTGTGGCCTTTGCACCACTGTACTCTTACATGGGAATGCTCTATAGAAAAACCTTTCATCACTGTCAAGTGTGAAAAAAAATTGAGTTAAAAGTGCATCTATAACCTTGCTAGTTTCCCTTTAGGCATTAGATGAGTGTTATTGAAGAGGGCTTTAGAAATGTTGATGGTTTTTTTGAGGTAAGCAACATGAAATAGAAAGTCGTAGATACTATGCAATTGGTCTATTCGCATTGTTGCAGTGAGATCTCAGAGACTAGTTTGTTTCCAATATATCTGTTTCCAGTCAGTTGTAGTAAAGTATGCTAAGCTGAGATTGAACATTATTCTAGGGAGCTTACTAAACCAGAAGTTGAGGATCTAGGTCATCAATGAATAGTCACAGGTTTTGAAAATATGGAACGTGCCCTTGTCAAAAAGCTCTCTATGACTCAGCTTATGCACCTTATGATCGAGCATTTCTTCCACATGCGAGGATGCTTGCTATACACACATGGATAAAAAACACTATCTTTTAACCCTCTGTGATCTATATTTCTAATTGTTGGTTGTAAGTTTTCTATATTATATTCTTTTCTAGTAGTGACAAATAAAGTTAACATTGCAGTGTTAGTTTTTTCAGAGCACATGCAAACACACGAGAGAAGGTAAGGGTCTTTCACCAAAAACACAATTATACACACATGGATAAAAAACACTATATTTTGACCCTCTGTGATTTGTATTTCTAATTGTTGGCTGTATGTTTTCCATATTATATTCTTTTCTAGTAGTGACAAATAAAGTTAGCCTTGCAGTGTTAGATTTTTCAGAGCACATGCACAAACGAGAGAAGGGAAGATACTTTCACCAAAAAGCAATTCCTATTGTATATGGATACATATTTATAAGTGAAATCTGTCCTAAAAATGGACAGCTGAGGCTGAGTCTTATCCTCCAGCTGAAAACATGTTAAATCAAAAGTTGATTGCACCCTCTAAATTTGTCAAACAATCTTAAACTCGACCCTAAATGTGCCACAATCTCTTTCTAACACTCCCACTGAAACCCAATCTGTGGATTCAAGAGCCCCTCCAATAACATATGAAGGAAACTTATCTAGGAGTCTAACTTATGTGCATGTGCACTTGCCATCCCTCCGTCAACGCTCATGGTCGATTCCAATGTTATCAAAACCAGAATTGGAAAAGGCAAAATCTTGAACCGGACCAAAACCAGGAGGAAATTGGAAAATAAATCAGCCGTATAAAAAATACATAAAATATTCAAATTAATTTTTTTTTTTATATAATTCATGTACATTAACGTAAATCCAAACCATTAGACACCAAATATGGAAATTTTTCTCATGTATATATCATGTAAGGGTAAATATAACATAATGGCATTGCCTTTTGGATGGACTAGTTCAGATTGGAACTGACTGGTGTGATGGTTCGGGCAGTTTGAACAAGAACCAGTGTGGTTCAGTTTTTTACTGGAACTAGATTGGTTTTCAACCAAACAGGTTTGAACTTATTGTCCTTAACTAGAACGAATTGAATTTGATAACAATTTGCAAATTGGATCATCGTTGTAGTAACAAATCAATTTCCCATGAGAAAATGTATTTCATAGTTTGGATGATATTCAAGTGCTCTGGACATACCAAGAATGGATGAGTAACCGGTTGTTTCAACTGCACTTAATAGTACTAGATCACTATGTGAAGGAATCCTCATTTGTCATTTATAAAAAAATCTTCACTCCGACTTCATTATGTTTTCAAACAACAATTTACATGTCAACAAGTTCGTCAACTTTTATCATGGGTGCTATGTCCACAACACACTAGATGAGAATTCTCGTGGATCAAACTAATTACGAGTCAATCAAAACATACAACAACGGAAAACATGTGTTTTTATTGCTTTCTGCAGGACATGTTTGTAATCTCTTACAACAAACATAACTTTCTATCTAATGTTGGATTGGCCAGCATATACATTTACTTTTGACATTAGGTTGGCTTGACCTAGTGCCACGACCACATAGTTACACCATACTTTGCAAAAGGTACATAACCTTATTCTTTGTGGTCATGATAGACACATACAACAACTTCTAAATGACTTCATGACACCTCATAGATTTGGAATTACTTTTACATGGGCTACGCCTGCCCTTTTAGGTCTTGGTATCTTACAACCATATTTCAATTTGAATACAACAATAGGTACCATGATACATTGCTTACAACATTTTAGAATCATCAATATAAATGTTGATCTTGGTCTTGTCTAGATGCAACGTCTACTTTCAATCGCCTTTGAGTTACTTCGCCGCATTCATCTCATCCAAATGTCTCAAGCAAATATTATAGTCCACCATAAAAAATATTTGGTGTTCATCGCATGAAAAATTTATTATCCACAACTATAACAATAAGAGTAAGAACCTCTCTATACTTCTTTTTAAATGCTATTGCCTTATTAGAACCACATAGATCTCTTGGAGTTAGGGCACACCATATCAAAGATTTCCATACCTTATGATCCTTTCCATCAAGTCTCTGTGACATTAATAAATTGAACCAAGAAGATTTCCTACCATATTGCACCCATGCACTTTTCACCCCTACATCTGTGTCGTTAATTCTCGTTGCACTCCTTTTGCAATAGAATATCCAAATGATGTATACTTGCATTTAATATGTGTGCATACCCTCTCAGAGAAGCAAACAAGAAGCTCCAATGTTAAAATACATTATGTATTAAAGTGATCATGTAGCATGTTAATAATATAACATGACATTGAAGTTTATGATGATAATTTGTATTAAGGTTAGCTAGGTGGTTAGACCACCTAACCTTCTGTTGATCCCTTTTCTCGTTAAAGAGAAGAGACAACCTCATAGGGTATTCTTATGGAAATCCAAAGATACCCTCTTTGTTTTTAAAGAGGTGGTTCTCCTCTATTTCTCACTTAGATAATAATTATGTCACTCATGGATATATGTTTTTATCACACACATTTAATGCTTGAGAGGGGAACATGCAAAGCATAGATTCAAAAGACATAAATTTAAATCATGAAGAAAGGACCACTGTTTCTACTATTATACCACTTCCATTATCATGGCAAAATGCAACAACATATATGAAACAAAACAAAACAACAACGTGTAGCAAAAATGGTCATTTTTCAGAGAACTTTAAATGATTTAGCAATATTCATATCATAGGGAAAACTCATTCTCGAGATTTCATGCTTAAATAGAAGTTTGAAACCACAAAAGTTATGAGCCCCCAAGATAGCTCTCTGTGGGCTTTCAAAAAATAAGTACAAATTGACTGTTAAATATCAAATAAAATGTGTGCAACAAATCGACACTAGACAATATTTGTGATATTTAAATGAGAAATAGAAAATGCATTCGCCTGGTGGGATGGGATGGGGCTCTCGTGGACCATATATTAAACAAAGGCAACCTGGAAGACAAAAAGGGGCATTCAAAAATTGGTCTTGCAAACAACAATACTCAAATGACAAGACTAGATGATTTGCAAACTGAGAAGGAAGAAAAGTAAGGGAAATGCTTCAGAGAAAGCTTGTACTCACAAAAATGGAAGTAGAGAACGGTCCTTTCTGGATTTTTTGTCATTCTTTAAATAAGAGGGAGCATCTTGAGCGGAACTGTCATAACCGTTTCTTTGATCTTCAAGATTACGATGGATTAGTGATTGCTTTTATCGCACCATTCAACCATTCTTAGATATATTCACGTAATGGTGCTACATTTATGTCTTGTTTTACCTTAACTCCAAACAACTTGTCCTCAATGTTCTTCAACGTGTCATGCTGTTGTTGTGCTATGGATGCTTGATCTTCATTCTTGTTCACAAAATTGACCAGCCATCGTCGGAGCTCTTCTTTCGGAAAGTTTGTGAGGTCACCAAATTCCGTTCCCCATGTAACCCTCAATACACCCAATTCTTTTTCCACCTGATCCTTATTTAACAACATTGAATCCTTTATCAAAAGGGGACCTTCTAGTTCCTTTATAATATCAAGAACTTTTAAAAATAACGCACTCTTCTTTTCCATCAAAGAATCACAGGTGGCACTCAATTTCCAAAGAGTGTCTATTCTCCCAAGCGATCCAACCCGTATTTGCTTCAACCTGCTTTTACAAGGAATTTACATTGCCCCTTGGGGGCATGCACTCGAATGTATTATAGTAAGCAAGAGCGAGAACCAAATAAGAGGTCATGTAGACCTCTTAATCTGAATAAAACTAGACAATTGATGGGAGATCTCGTTCTAGATGACTTGGGCCCAATAAAAGATAGCGCCTATCTTTACATAAAGGAGATACTTGGGGACATACGTTGTTGAGTCTTGACACACCAATTGTGTGAAAAGCCAGGTGAATTCTTTAAACGATCGAGCCAATGTGCATGTGTTGATTTCACTAATGTTCAAGGATTCGACTAGGGGTTGAACCACAAATTCCTTGAGTAAACCCATGCCACCACCTTGAGCATCCAAAAAGGAATTTGCTTCAGGAAGCTTCAGGACTCTGTTTGGTGTCGGGAGACGTAGCATCCTTTTGAACATATTCAATGTTAAAGGGATAGGAGTTCTTTTGCTTTCCTTAACCTCAATGAGCCAATGCTTTGAATCAAATCTCTTAGCGCACCGGGTGACCAATTTTCTGAAATCAGATGCCTTAGGCACACATTTGGCTTTTACTATTCCTAACGTCCATACTTTTTTCTTGAGCTTGTCTTCCTGAGACAGTTCATAATACCACTTAAACACTATAGACCATTGAAAATCCTTACTTTCATGAGCCAATGAATTTACTGTGTCTCCATAGAATGCTTCTTTCTTCTTGTTCACCATCTTTTTCCACTTTCAACGCACTTGGGTAAGTGCGAGGATTATGTGTATAACTTTGGTTTCCTGTTTGATAGGTACACCTTAATCACACATTAGGGCCAATTCACTGTTCAAATTTGCCCCTTTGTACATTTGGTGCATGTTGCTCATTAAATGGTAATTGTCATTTGCTTACACGGTGATCATGGGAAATGTGCGAGAATTAATCCTCATTAATTAACAACATTCATTTTCATCATGTGGGAACTGTGTGATAGATATGATAGGATTTCCTCAAGAAAACCAATCGCGTCCTACGTGAAAGATGGGCATTGGATCACAAAGCATTCGGGTTGCGGGAATCAATAAATGATGTGGCATGCAGGATTCGGGGATGCATGTTTGCAGGGTGTGGGAATGCGGGCTTGCGAGCTTACGGGTTTGTAGGCTTGCAGGTTTTTGAGATATGGGAAACTTTATGAGGGCTTCACTCCCTGCTCCTGCATAATAGGTCTAGGTGTGATTCGACAATGCGGCATGGGCAAATTTTGCCAAAACTATTACCATCCCGCATCTACATTACTAAAGGGTTAGAGGAGGGGGACCCGCAAGGGAAAAAACATACATAAGTAGAGTGAGGTAACATGTATCAACACCTTAGGGTACCATACATAATGTAATGTATGATGAAATACACGAGAGAGTGATACATGTATTTGATATGCTTTGGTAGCCTACGCTTGTGGCGTATTGTTGCCACATCAATATAACTGACATTTATTATCCTCCTGATCATTTCTTGTGTTTATGTTTATGTTCATATGCATATGTAATTTTATGCATATGGTATTTAGAGCCACGATAGAAGTCGAAATCTGAAATGTGTTGAACGGTTGATTCAACATGGGCACATTAACAAGGGATCATGGCCAGGGAATTGTTTGGCACATGAAGGTTAGAAGAGGAAAAACCAAGCAGAGGCAAAGAGGAAAGCAAGTAGGCATAAACACGCACATTGGAAAAGATAAGTAAAGTCTTTTTGAATTTATTTATCAAAGGAAAGCTAATAAATTATTCTTTTCCCAAAGTCATAAAAACTAAAGAACAACATTTTTTATTTGGAAAAACACAATTTTGTTTTCTATGAGAAACAAAATATTGCCTGCATGCCAAACTCAAATGGAGGTTGTGTTGACACTTTTAGGATGATTAGTGGGCCGTATAAGAGGAGTTGATGACACAGATTGTAGAAACTTGACAGGGTGCAAACAAGTAGACCAAGGTGCTGTCAGGGATTGTAGAGCTAGATCATGATAGGAGACACCCATGGGCACAAAGATTTGACATCCCACAAGTTTATAGAGTTGACAGGTGATGCCTATGGGTAGGCAGTCCAAGTCTTCATCCGTTATGTGTGTGAACATGACAACGGTTTGTAGGAAAGGCATAGTGCTTTTCGTCCAAGTGATGGCTATGTGGACAGAGTACGCATAGTGCTTCTTTTCGTCCAAGGGGCTACCTTCATCTAGAGAACATGAGAACCAGATTGATCTCATACTCGTGAGTACTTCCAACATAAGGCCTTATGGATGAAGGCTCAAAAACTAAAAATATGCTATGCATGCCATCAACCCGTAAATCCTCCAAACACAACCTGTTGAAATAGGGTCTTCAATACTGAATCAAACCCTCATACATTTACAATTTGGATTCCACATTTATAGACAAAATCTGTCCCAAAAATGGACAGATGAGGATGAGTGTCATCCTCCACCAAAAATATGCCAAATAAAAATGGATTGCACCCTCCAAATTTGTCAAAAACTCCTAAACTTGATCCTACTACTAAATATAGAAAATACAGTTCCCAACTAAAATAATGGGCATTATATCTTTAGCTTGTAGTACTATTCAATATTTGCATTTCACTCTGTTAGTTGTGTAATCCATAACTTCAATTTTGTTTCCTCTTTCTACATGTTTTTGTTGTGCAACAGAAATCTGCAAGAAAGGCCATTGCTCACCGAGCTATGGGATATTGCTCACATCATAGAGAAATCATAGAAGCTCTTAATTGTTTAAATGTAAGTTTCAGTCCAAATGTTATATTGATTTCTAGGTTCTCTAGATACCTATGTGATTGCACTATGTAGTGTACTTATTTCCTTGAGACATGTTCACTTGATGTTCAACAGCAAGAAGCAGACCCAGGAGAGTTTTCATCATCCAAAGAACGCCTTACTTACAGCCAGGTCTATTCTATGAAGTTTTTCTTCTTCTGTATTTAATTAGTTCCCATGCTCATTTATCTTATGTGGATGTTCACAAGACTCTTCCATTGATTTGTACCTTAACATATTACCAGAGTCCATTCTTATGCTACAGGAAACTGAGAAAAAGAGAGTTTGTTTTGGGAAGTCTGGCATACATGGATGGGGTCTCTTTGCTCGAAGGCACATTCGAGAAGGAGAAATGGTATGCATTTCTGTGAATGTATGCATATTTTGTACTTGTATATTTTTAGTTGCAGGAAGGATTTATCTCTAGGACTTTGTTTATATATATGCATTTAGAGGACAATGTAGAGAAGTAGGTAAAAAAATCTTCAAACTCTTGTGATGCGCCTTTTATTTAGAAATCTTGCTAGTTTTATGTTTGCATTTAGCAACAGGAAAATTCTGCAGAGAATTCCTTTTATCTATTTTTTCAAGAATAAAATCTCCATATATTTCACTTAAGCCACAATCACAGAAATATACTAACCACCAGTTGCTATAATGGATTCATAAAATATTTACTGTCTAGATTTTACTTTTTGAAAATTTAAGAAACAATTTTAATGCCTTGTTCATGATTATTTCTTGACCAGGTATTAGAATATCGTGGTGAGCAAGTAAGAAGAAGTGTTGCAGATTTAAGAGAGATTCGTTATCGTTTACAAGGAAAAGACTGCTACGTGAGTTACTTGGCCTATTTATTTGTTTACTTTTTAATTTTTAATGGGGTAGCTTGTTTGTTGATTTGTTTTGTTGGCTTTTCTTTTGAAAAGGATGTATTGATGTATTCAAGTATCCAAAGAGTATTGCTTTATGTTTATGGTCTTGTTAGGTGGCAGATAACAATATTAGGAGGCTTGTTGGATGGAAGCTTTCTATGATCATATGACTATGAGAAATCTAGATTCCAAACTATTGTGAAATGGTGGGTCTGAAAAGAAAGGGGTATGACAAATCTAGCAATCAGTTCTATAGTGCTTGACTTTACCAAGCCAAATTTGTGGGAACACTAGCATATCATAGCGTACTGCATACATACAAAGAAACACATCAACTCATACTACTCTAAGCTCTTTGTAAGCTACACAGCAGTAATTTGGATTCTAAGGTTCATCCGTTTGCTAAATGTATTCGAATTTTGAGATCACTAGCATTGAAAGTTTGTTATTTGTTTTTTATTCCCATGAATTTCGGTGTGAAACTTGTCTTTCTTGTTTTTTGAAAGAGCACCATCCAAGTATCCAACTTTATTTAAAAAATGCTCAAATTGTGGAGGTAATGTGTAGCAACAAAAGGGCGATTGCACAAACAAAATTCAAAGGCAAAAGCAATGGAACCCATTTTTAGTAGTGTTGTCCTAACATGTAGTAAGAACAAAGAACGAAAAAATAAACTGACAGAAATGAAAGAACAAAGATAAGAGCACATAAAAAATTACAAAAAGGAAATAAACAAGGCTCTATGTTTGGAATTGCAGTAACCGTTAAGAAATACCAGGTCCAGAATCCAGATATAATCATCAAAACAGAATAGGCCCTAGATGCAAAATAAAAGTTTGATGATAAATAGAATGGTCTGAGTTGATCGTGGGACAATAAGATGTATTCTTAACCACAAAATCAAATTGAGTTATAAAACTCTTATACTAACTCCATTGAACCTTGGAATGGTAGGCCCTTCAGACAAGTTATGTACCCTAGATACAAATTAATCTTTGATGATAAATGGAATAGGCTGAGTTGATCATGGGACAATAGTATGCACTGTGCAGGGTTCACTACAAACTGAATTTGAGTTTTAAAAAGGCATCCCAGAGTGCCTGCATGCTTGAAAATGTTAGGAAACTTCCTTGTTGAATAACAAATTCACATCAAATCAGATTTTTGAATTCTACAACAATTCATTTTACAAAGTGAGATGAAAGGTGTTGAATTTTTAAGTCTCATAGAAACATGAAGCTAAGATGTCACAATTTGACCAAAATGTAGCTTGAATTGCTATAATGGATTCATAAAATATATCTGAAGATTTCTGGGATCCAATTGAAATGAGACCAGAGTCATCTGAAAGTAGACATTTGAGGCTGTTACAGTTCTGAAATTCAGGATTTATATGCTGTACAAGTTCGTTCGATGAAAACAAATTAAAAATAGCAAGGCTAGGTAAAGTGGTCATAACTTCCTCTTTGAAAATCCAAACTGAGCGAGACCAGTTTTATTCAGGAGCAGACATTTCAGAACAAAATTTCAGCAAAGTTGGAGCAAAAATCTCGAATATATGGCATATTGATGCCAGATGGTTGGCCTGGTGACCAGTCCCCACCAAAGGGTCTAAAATAGCAGATCAGCTTAAAATTGGCACACATTTTGATTGGAAAGTCCAAATTAGGAGGATTGAGGTTCATATACAAAGTTGATGCCAATAGGCTTCCCTAGAGACTAGGTCTGGTGGCATCTACCAAATGGCACCAAAAAATCCTTCCCACCATACAAAGCGACATAAGACCAACTTGTAAATGAGGCAAATGATAAGGCAAAGCAATACTTTCAGAGTTCAATAAAATCCTAGCTAAAAAGCTCAAGAGGATTTCCCGGGAAATGACTTCAATAAAGAATAACGTTTCACAGCTCCAAGGAAACCTTCTAAATCCATGGGTCAATCATGGAGGAACCTCCACTCCAAGATCTTCCACCTCCAACAGGGATTTTAGGATACTAAGGGGAATTACTTTCCAAAAGTGGACATAAAAAAGTTTGATGACAACGAGCTCTTGACTTGGCTGAGCGAAATAGAGAAGTAGTTCTGATTAATTCATATAAGAAGATGGCCTTACCAACTCTTCATTTTGAGACAACCATATTAATGGTATCCCTAGATAACTAAGAGGAAGCCTCCAAGATTCTATTATACTCGGAAAATATTTTTCCGATGACCTTGTAGCTCAGTGTGATAATGTTTGGGAGCAAGGCTATGTTGTTCAGGGACCAAATTAAAACAACTAGGATCAATCAAGGATTTTACCTCATAGTATCAAGTATCGTCCATGAGAGTAGATGACTTAAATGATAATAAGCTCTTGGAAATTTACACAGGAGCCCTAAAATTTGACATCCAACATGAGCTTAGGCTAAGTTGTCCCACTGGGATTGATCAAGCAATAGAGCTAGCTCTCTGCATTAAAGCCAAGAATATAGCCTCGCACAAGTCTTTCATAGGACCTACAATAGGAAATGAGGATAAATATATTCATAATAAGGCAATAACATCTCAAGCTGCCAAAAACTCTCCAAAATAATTGGAATAAAGGAGATCGAAAGGATTATGCTTTGGTTGCAACAACAAATGGTCCAAGGGGCATGGGTGTTAGGGAGTAACATTCTTCACATTGGAAATTAATGAGGAGGTTATTGAGCGGCCTCAACAAAAGATCAAGCAATAAATTGAGCACCTAGTAGTGTAAGAAGAAATGGGAAGTATGTCAATGCATGCCTTGGCAGGTATCTCCACCCCTCAAACTCTTAAGATTGTTGGATATATCAAGAAAAGATGTTGTAGTCTTTGTCAACTTGGATAGTACCCACAACTTCATTAACAAAAAAGGCAGAATATCTCAATTGTTTTACATAACCAGTGCCAAATTCCAAGTAATTGTTGAAAACAGAGGAACTCTCTCTTGTGGAGAAAAATGTCACAACAACAAACTTAGCATGGGAGATTACAACTTATCGATCCCCATGTATTAACTATAAACTCTTGGTATAATTGCAATGAACCATGAAGAGTTATTTATGAGATTCTTCTCAGAAGCAAGAGAATACCAACTCAATAGCCTCATGTTAGCTCCGACACAAGTGATTGGCTAACATAAAATGGAGAAGCTCCTCATAAATGGTGCTAATGGAGTTATTGCCAGGATCTAATATGGAAGTCCAATAGGGTGCCAAAATTATTCCTTGGGACTTAACAAAATATCTTGTGTAAGCATGAGAATCTGCCAAGAAATGCCCAAGGGGCTACCTCCATCTAGAGAACATGAGAACCAAATTGATCTCATACTTGTGAGTACTTCCAACATAAGGCCTTATGGATATCCATTTGAGCAAAAAAGTGAGATTGAGAAAATGGTACTAGACATGTTGGATGCAAGAATCATTCGACCAAATAGGAGTGTCGTCTCAACTCTAGCAGTGATGGTGAGAAGAAAGGATAATTCATGGAGGATGTGTCATGATTACAAAGACTTAAAAAAAATCAACCTCAAGAATAAATTTCCCATTCCTATTGTCGATGATCTCTTAGAGGAGCTTCATGGGTAGCCTACTTCACAAAATCGGATCTTAAATCAGGGTACCATAAAATCCGATATAAGAGAAGATGACATTCACAAAACAAATTTTCAAACACATGAGGGACATTATGAGTTCTTAGCCATGCCTTTTGCGCTAACCAATGCCAATTTTTCTTTCCAAAGCTTCATGAACAAGATTTTCATCTTTTTCATAGAAAACTTGTGCTTATTTTCCTTAATGGTATACCCATCTATAGCAAGTCATGGGAAGAGCATCTCCAACATGTGGATAGAGTACTCTAATTTCTTGAGCATAGTCAACTCTATGAAAAACGATCCAAATGTGCTTTTGATAAATAGGAGGTGGAATATTCGCATCATCCTATCTTATCTCATGGAAAGGGGATTTTCACTATGCTAGGTTCAAGCTCATGTGTTTATTTCATTTAGCATTACTTGAACCATAATCATTTGCAACAACAATACAAGCTGCAATAAACCAAGATTACAAGAAGAATAACCATGCACAAGAACACAAGAAATATCTTGGGAAACCCTTCTACACAAGGGAAGATAACACAACAATCCTTTGCTATATTCCCAAGAGAAGATCCCCCATCCACTACCAAACCTAGCACACAAAAGGGTGTTGTTATGACTGAGAAAACTAGCTCTTAGAAAAGTGTGAGTTGCAGTTCTCATAATTTCAGATCTCAACTTCTGAAATCATGAGATGACACAATGAGTGTGTAATCCTCAATGGGGATTCACCTTTATTTATACAAAACTTATCACATCAAATGATGTGTCTATTGGCACAATAGGGCCGACCTATACAACTTAATAATATAATAAATATAATTAATAATTACAATATTAATTATCTTTACATGGTGGGGCCACCTTGTACCCTTTACACCATAATTAGGGTTACAAGTAAATCTTACACTTAGACAATATAGCAAGGGATCCACATGTCCACTAGTGCTCAGCCACTAGGGACACGTTCACCTGTGCTCAGCCACATGGACGTTATACTCAACAGATCTCTATCTCAATTGAGTCCACAGGAGAATCATCTGGAGTACCACATCGTCTCAACTCTCACATACAGGAGAACGATACACCCATCGCATGGACACACCCAACCACTGGGGGACGACTCAACTCTTTAGAGGAGAACGATGCCCCAACCACTGGGGGACGACTCAACTCTTTAGAGGAGAACGATGCCCCAACCACTGGGGGACGACTCAACTCTCACACAGAGGAGAATGATGCCCCATCACGTGGGTATGCCCAACACTGGGCTCCCTCTTAGGTCGACTCAACTCAGTCACAGAGGAGAACGTATCTTGGAGGATGTCTCACGACGCTGCAATCATCAACACTCCCTCTCAGCTAGGGAGACATTCTCCACCATGCCAAATCTCTCACGAAAGTACTCGAACTTCGTCCTGGCAAGCAGTTTGGTGAAGATATTTGCAATCTGCTCGTGTAGGAAGGTACTGCATGTGTATTGCTTTCCTTTGCACCATGTCTTTGATATAATGATATTTTATCTCAATGTGTTTTGATTTATCGTGAAACACGGGATTCTCAGAGAGCCTCACACAGCTTTGGTTATCACAATGAATAATGATAGAATCCATCTCATGATCAAATAAATCTGTCAAGAGCTTGCGAAGCCACACTGCTTCATGGACTGCCACACTCAATGCTATATACTTTGCTTCTGCGATACTCAAAGCCACAGAGCTATGTTTCCTGCTGCACCAGGAAACCATGGCAGACCCCAAGATAAAACAACAACCAGATGTGCTCTTCTGGTCCACTGCGCTCCCTACCCAATCTGCATCGACATATCCTTGCAATCTCATGTCTACAATGGAGGCATATCTCAGGACATATCGAACTGTGCCTCGTAGATATCTCAATACATGCTTTGCTGCTATCTAGTGAGTTTGTCTCGGTCATGTATCACGAATCCCTCTGGCTGCTCGATGTAAACTTCTTCCTCAATCTCACCATTGAGAAAGGCTGTCTTTACATCCATCTGATGTAGTTTCCAACCCATGGATGTTGCTAGTGCAATGATAGTACGGATGGAAGTGTATCGGGCTACAAGAGCAAATGTCTCCTCATAATCAATTTCCTCCACCTGTGAGAATCCTCTGGTTGCAAATCTCGCTTTGTATTTCTCGACACTTCCATCAGCTACATGTTGGATCTTATAGATCCACTTGGAAGTCATTACAGACTTCCCTTCTGGTCTCGGGAAAATATCCCACACATCATTCTTCATGATGGACTGATACTCTTCTATCATGGCATCTTGCTATACTTGTTGATCTGCTGCTTCTCCATGACAAGAGGGCTTGGTATCAATGATGTAGCTCATGGATGAAACATAGCTTGAAAATCTCTTTGGTCTCTTGCTCTCTCGGAATGTGCCTCAAGGAACTGCATGTCCCTCTGCCTCCTGCAGAGTTTGTCGAGCTCAAACATGCCTTTTATGGCCTACTACAATGTCTCTGGGAATATCAACTAGAGCAACTGGATCTACTAGATCAACTAGATCGACTGGATCTACTAGATCAACTAGATCGACTGGATCAATGGTTGTCTCCCTCTGAACTGCTGAAGGGGGAGAAGGTATTGTTTCTTCCTTTTTCTCAAATAGTTTGACTCCCTCTGAGTCAAGTGATCCCCTCTAAAGTCTGAAGGATAGACATCTTCCTTTTCCTGTGTTGCTAACCTTTCAAAGAAAGTGCTCCTTCTGACAATCATCATCATCAAGTTCCTTGACTTCTTCTGTGGTGGATACTCATCGACATCAGCTGTTCCTCTTTTGAGAACCCCCAAAAAAAGGTACCAAGACAAGGCTCTTGGTCTTCCTCAAACAATCCCTGACCAAAACAACTCCTAACAGAGATCTGAAAACTGCTCTCAAAAGATTTCAAACAAGACCTGAATCGCTGTACCAAACACATCTGGAACTTGTACTGGATACATGGCTTGAATATGCTTCAGACAATCCCTTCAGAATAACCTCAGGTCCACCAACAGGGATGATCTTAGATCCAAAGTTCTGTTAGAAACTCAACTTTGGTTCTACCTTAATTCTGTCCACAGTGCAGCCTCAGATTGGCCTTAATTTGCTGTCATTCTGCATAAGAACCTTCGGCCATACTGTCTCAGGAACTTGGCCTAGGAACAGACTCAAACTCGGCCTTGAATGATCTTCACTTCATGCAATCCTCAGATTTTCACTCACAACTATGATTACTGCCACTTGGTCTGCACTTGACTTGTTCTCTTCAACTTTGACTTAGCTCATCTTGTCATATGCCATGCTGATCATAGGTCTGCAACTGTCACTGAAATCCTTGTCTTGTCTCTATCACAACTTGGTCTCTGCAATTTGGATTACTGCTATTCACACAAGCTAGTTGTCAACCTTAGCTGGAATACACCTGGAAATGATGCTAAGAACAGATTTAGATATGCCTCAAAAACTTCGCTGGAACAGATTTAAATATGCCTCAAAACTTCGCTGGAACAGACCCCTTAACTTGGTCAAAACAGTCCTCAGAATAGGTCTCAAAACTGGCCTAAATTGCCTCAGAACAAGCCTCAGAACAGGCCTAAATTCACCTCAGAATATGCCTCAAGCTCGGCCTTACTGCCTCGGATTCTCGCTGC
This sequence comes from Picea engelmannii, assembly GCA_009831015.1. Classification (NCBI taxonomy): domain Eukaryota; kingdom Viridiplantae; phylum Streptophyta; class Pinopsida; order Pinales; family Pinaceae; genus Picea; species Picea engelmannii. Next base: position 614,330 of record ML778217.1, read on the forward strand.
CTCAGAACAACCTTAATGCTCTGAAGTTTAGCTTCGGACAGACCTCAGATTTCCCTTAGAACCGGACTGCAAATATGCTCCCAAACTGCTCTAACAGATGGCTGTAACAGCCTCAAAACTGCTGACTGTAACAGCCTTCAAAGGCTGTCCAAAACCTGCTGCTAGGGTAGCTGCTTTTAGGTTGTAACAACCCCTTTTTCTCTGTTGTTCCAGCCTCACAAAAGTGTTCCAGAACTGTGGTTGCCCTTCTCCTACAGGCCGAACCCTTAAACTTCCTATGGCTTGCCTATTCCCTGCTGTCGAGTCTCCCTAGCCTGTTGTACCAGCTTCCTGTACCTGCGGCTGCCTCAGAAATTACCCCACAGGCCTCAAGCCCTACCAAAGGTCTGCAGTTGCCTTAGAGACCTGCGGCCAGCCTTTTAGGCACTCAAACAAGCCTCGACCCAGGCTAATAAGCCTGCGGCCAGCTTCAACCTTCATCACAGAATTAAGGGGAGGGTCCGACCTCTATCCTTACACTAGCGGTGGGGTCTAGCTGCCTTTAGATGTTGATATTTGTTGTGCAAAGGGTCTTCTTCAAGTACTGCTCTGATACCATGTTGAATTTTCACTATGCTAGGTTCAAGCTCATGTGTTTATTTCATTTAGCATTACTTGAACCATAATCATTTGCAACAACAATACAAGCTGCAGTAAACCAAGATCACAAGAAGAATAACCATGCACAAGAACACAAGAAATATCCTGGGAAACCCTTCTACACAAGGGAAGAAAACCCAACAATCCTTTGCTATATTCTCAAGAGAATATCCCCCATCCACTACCAAACCTAGCACACAAAAGTGTGTTGTTATGACTGAGAAAGCTAGCTCTTAGAAAAGTGTGAGCTGTAGGTCTCATAATTCCAGATCTCAACTTTTGAAATCATGAGATGACACAATGAGTGTGTAATCCTCAATGGGGATTCACCTTTATTTATACAAAACTTATCACATCAAATGATGTGTCTATTGGCATAATAGGGCCGACCTGTACAACTTAATAATATAATAAATATAATTAATAATTACAATATTAATTATCTTTACATGGTGGGGCCGACTTGTACCCTTTACATCATAATTAGGGTTACAAGTAAATCTTACACTTAGACAATATAGCAAGGGATCCACACGTCCACTAGTGCTCAGCCACTAGGGACACGTCCACCTGTGCTCAACCACATGGATGTTATACTCAACAAATCTCTATCTCAACTGAGTCCACAGGAGAATCATCTGGAGTACCACATCATCTCAACTCTCACACAGGAGAACGATACACCCATCACATGGACACACCCAACCACTGGGGGACAACTCAACTCTCTAGAGGAGAACGATGCCCCGACCACTGGGGGACAACTCAACTCTCACACAGAGGAGAATGATGCCCCATCACGTGGGTATGCCCAACACTGGGCTCCCTCTCAGGTCAACTCAACTCAGTCACAGAGGAGAACGTATCCTGGAGGATGTCTCACGACGCTGCAATCATTAACAGAATATACCATTTGGGGAGCTTGGTAGACAGTTCAAGCATGGATTTTAGCTCTGCTATTATTTGGTTCAGATGGCAGTGACATTCTGCATTCATAGTTTCCCAACGAACCAAGGCATATTACAGAGCAGCCTATCTTATGACAAAATGCCCAGCAGAATAATGTTTTGAAAGGCTGAGTTTTGATTGTGTATATATGCATATCTGAGTGTTGGAATGCAATGTTCCACCAAGACTTCGGGACAGTGGGACGCGGGTGCGAGGAGACGCACAAGGGGGACGTGTGGAAGTACCCCCAAATTTTAGGGATTTTTGGGAAATGGGGGACGGGGGGACGTCACATATATAATATAAAAAAAAATTAAAAATTAAATTTAAAAAATAAAAATAATAATGATAATATGATAAATCTCAACAATAACATAAATTAATTTTATATATATTTGTTTTTTAAATTTAATTTTTTCTTTTTCAAGTCTTGCTGGGCAAAAAAATTTTTGGGGGGACTTACAGGAGTCCCCCTTTTGGGGGGGGGAACGTCCAGAAGTCTCCCTTTTCAAGGGGGGGCGTCCAGGAGTCCCCCTTTTGGGGAGTCTCGTCCCCCACCTTGGGGAGTCGCGTCCCCCCAAGTCTCCCCAAAAAGGGGATGTGGGGAAACGTCCCCCCTAGAGTCCCCCCGTCCTGGGGACGTGAGGGACATGTCCCCCACGACCCCCACCCTGGGGGACGCGTCCCCGTGGAACACTGCTGGAATGGGTTTGTTGAAGTTGACCTTTGAAAATCTGTATGAGTTGATTTATTGGAATAATGGGACAGGGCCGACGCCACTACACCACTGAATTGACTTTAAATTTGAAGATGATTTGTTGGAGCCGACCTGTATTTAAGTTTGGGGGCCAACCTTTGTGTATATTGATTGGAGCTGGTATGATGGACCCAAATGCCCACACTTGAAGATTATGTTTGCTGGCTTAGTGAAGAATGGGTGGAGCATTTGCAGATTGAATAAGACAACCACAACCTTTAGTGTGATCAAGTATCACACATAAGACAAGTAGGAGTTACTCATTCCAACACGCCCCCTTAACGAGTACTTGTTGCAATCTCTGTCAGGTCAAGTCTTCATCAACATCTAGTCCTTTGCAACACATGGTCCACTAGAAATTGAAGATGGTCCTTATCAACAAAGTTTGTCTTTTGGTGCAACCAAGGATATTCTTCTTCTGGAAATCACCAATCTATTGAAGTCCATATAAAGGATATTCTTCTTCTAGAAATCACCAATTTATTGAAGTCCATATAAAGGAACAACCATCCACCGAAATACATGGGTACCTAACTACTACAACCGTTGGTCTAGTGGGAAGTCCTTCAGGTACATGGCTCATTAAAATTCTTGATGAACTCCCCCTAGATGTGTAACTAATTCCTTCAACATCCCAAGAGCTAACTAGTGCAACAAATGCACCCATTCTCAGTTGACACCTGTCCCTTGAGTCTTACCTTGTTCTGACGCACAAAACAACTTGTATACAGATTTTTGGTCCCTTCAATGAAAATTGGCAAAACTTTCTGCTAAAGTCATTTACTATATTAGTTTGTGCTTTGCTGGATTTTGACTTTTTACAGGTCTTTCATAAAAGTTGGTTCATTAGTAGAAGTTGGTGCTCAATTAGGAGAAAAAATACTTCTCTCTAGAATCATTCATCCTAAAAATGGAAAACAATCACAGTTTTCTTTTTAAAAGTGCTTTAACTCTTTGTAGAGTTTTTTAAATTTCATTCAAACAATGGTTGCATAGTCATGGTCCAATGTCAATGCAACTTTACAAGACATCTTTAACTGTTTGAAAAATTTGTGAGCTTTAACAGGGCTTTATGTTAGGCCAGAGCAGGATTTTGTGGTTACTGCCAGCTCACAAACGTTAGAAATATCAGAAATCACTCTAGCTGTCATAAAGCATTCCAACAGAATAAATGCTGTTGTATATTATGTTGGCTTAGACTTTTCAACTTTACATGGCTTAACCTGGATCCACTTGCCCAATCTTGCAGCTTTTCAAAATCAGTGAAGAAATTGTCATTGATGCAACTGAGAAGGGGAATATGGCACGCCTGATCAATCATTCAGTAAGCCTATTTATTGTTGTATATCTTGGAGTTTTTAATGCAAATTATAATGACATAACATAGCTCATAATGTAAATACGTCCCTGTGGCAGTGTGCACCTAATTGTTATGCAAGGATAATGGTTGTTGATGGTGTTGAAAGTCGAATTGCACTGATTGCTAAGAAAGATGTTGCAGCTGGTGAAGAGTTAACGTAAGTTCTACAGTTATATATGCACTTTGCTTTTCATTTTGCGTTGACGGCTACACAATTTTTGTTTTTGTGCTTACATTTACAACCATATTTGATTATGCAGATATGATTACCAGTTTGATCCAGAGGAACGTAAGGTTCCATGCCATTGTGGAGCAGCTACATGTCGTAAATTTATGAACTAGAGTCAGGCCATGGTGTTTTGATGAATTTCAGACTGTTTGCTGGGAGAGAGTTGTACTCTGCGTTGCTTGTTTTCTCTATGCATGTATTTATCTTATTTATTCTAATAAAGTTTCAAGCCAAGAAAGCTTGGATTATAGCCATGACAGGAAGCATGGCAGGCATGCACAGTTCCTTCAAGTTGACGTACACATGTTAAGAGAAGCATTCACTCACCTGAGTTACAATCAGAGCATGGGTTTTGATTTTTTGAGAGGTTTCAAGTGTTTTCTCTACGTCTTTGAGACCACTCCACTTGACTGCAAGAGCTCCCCATTCGTTCTGAACATCATCGACACATTTTGGCATTTTATGCCTTTGTATATCATATTTTTGTTCTTTTGGCTTATTTTCCCAATTCCAAAGGCAAGCTCGCATCTTGAGAGTTTATAGTTATAATCGGTCGGCATGAGAATCTAATGTTGTTCTTAGATCTATATATTGGAAGGGGGTTTGTAAACAGCTTCATTTTATTCACTGATTTTATTACTATTAATTTCTCCAGCTGTTGTCAATATCATTCCATTCATTCAAAATCAATGGGCAATTTCTAATGACCGGTTTTTATTGTTTTCAATTATTAAGAGCATCAGCAAAGAGATCTAGTTTTATTTATTTATTCTGTGATTAGCTTGCCCCAGTAGTCCATAATCCATAGCTTGCAGCACGATTAAGTTAATTGTAATGCAAGCTATGGATCAACCCGCTGCTCCATCTGGGTCTTACTCATTCATGCCCTGCTCAGTTTGGTTGATTTCTACTGAGCTGGAAAGAAAACGATGAAAGTTGTTGTTTTCATTAGTATCTCAATAACTCAATCCTCAAAGCTCTTGCTTGCTCGGACCAGTACATGTGCTCAAGACCTTGTTTCTCTCGGCCTGTCTAATTGGCTGTGGGTGGTATCCCCTATTTCCCTCCTCCCTTCTATGATGGAACAGGCTTTGAAGCTGGCAGTTAAAGGGATGATCATCTGTTCCATGGCTTGCATTACAATTAAGTTAATCGTGCTGCAAATTATGGATTATTGACTATTGGGGCAAGCTAATCATTTTTTCATGCTTTCAGAAGTCTAATAATCCCTTCTGTGACCACATCATATTGTGTCGTAGGGATAATACAACTCTCAGCTCTTTAAAAATTAGAAAGAAATAAAACATGATAATATGCAACATATAGTAGCTAGTGCATTTCCAAGGTACTTATATCTTCTTATAATGCACGGCTTTGCAAGTTTGCAGGTCTTCGAGTGGATATAAATGGTATGTGAAGGAGAGAGAGAACATCATTTTATGAAATGATTCCAAAAGATTGCATGGTTTTGGTAGTACCGAACTGGGCATAAATGATATGTACAGAGATATTTTTCTCAAATGATTCCCTAAAATCTTAATTAACAAACACGAAGTCACATAACTATATGTTAAAAATTGCACAGTACTGGGCTCCACAGGCAATATACTTTGAGGATTATATAATGCAATAAACGGAATTAGTGAATAGAGGGCATTTATAGATCAGGTTACATTGTCGGGTGTAACTAATTATTTATTATATGCAGGCGTTCTCCCTTTCCTTCAATTGGCTCTCCCTTCCCACCAAGTAGGGAAGGCAAGGGTTGTGTTAGGTATGTTGAAATTAACGACCTGGCATGGGGAATGAATGAAATTCATTACATAAGTCGACTTGGAGACTGGGATTTAGTCTTCCTTACTCCAGAACATCAGCTATCTGTAAAGGAGCCTGCATATACAAGTCGAATGTAGCTAATTATTTATTATATTCAGGCGTTCTCCTTTTCTTTCAATTGGCTCTCCCTTCCCACCAAGTAGAGAAGGCAAGGGTTGTGTTCGTATGTTGAAATTAAGGACCTGACATGGGGAACGAATGGAATTCATTACAGAAGTCGACTTGGAGACTGGGATGTCTCCCCTACTCCAGAACTCTAGTTAATACTCCATATACAAGTGTTCAGAGAAAAGTTTAAAAAAACGAGGGTACCTGAAAATCTTATCATATCACCTGCTTGCTGTAGCATTGTTTTGTTTATGCTTTAACCAGGTAGAATCCCCTAACTTTAAATTTTCACGGTGCTTGATTGACTATCCCCGAAACTTTCACTTTGCTTGATTGAGAATATCTCCGTGAGTTTAAGTTTTCGCTTTGCTTGATTGAGATTCCCCTTGACTTTGAGCTTTCACTTTAACTTGATTGAGAAGGTTTACGAACATCAATTGCAATTCCATATAGAATGGAAGGTGAGGGCAATGGGCAGACTTGTAGGATATATCGCTACATATGGTTAGGGTTGGAGGGGGCAAGTTTGACAGTGATCTCAGCAAAATTAATAGATATTTTGTCTTTAACTCTCTTAACATTTCTGGCCGAGAAAAAATTAGTAATAAGGATCATGTTGATCTATGATAGAGGTTGAAAACTACAAGTGTTCCATGTTTTGGCATATTTAATCAGCGTGGCTTGTCCAAGTGTTCCATATTTATAAGCCTGGTTTGTCCTTGATAAAGATTCGAGGAGGCATCAACCAACTAACCTTTGAACTATTTTATAAGCCTGGGTTGTCCTTGATAAAGATTCGAGGAGGCATCAACCAACTAACCTTTGGACTATTTTATAAGCCTGGTTTGTCCTTGATAAAGATTCGAGGAGGCATCAACCAACTAACCTTGATCGAAATCACTTTCTTCGCTTTCTTCAGTTTGCTTCTCCACTCAAAATTCAATTTAGTAAAAGGGTTTGCTTCTCCAATCAAAATTCAATAAGTTCAATTTAGTAAAAGGGTTTGCTTCTCCACTCAAAATCAGTTTCTTTACTGAAATGTAGTTTTTTTTTATTAATATTAATAATAATAATTTATTTTTCATTGGTAAAATCTAAGGAGGTATACATACCCTACTTCCTTTTGGATTTGAACATGTAACCTCTTAGTAGGTGGGGGTGGGGCAAATATTAGAGAAAATGTATTTTATCTTTTGGTGTTTTATCTTTTGGTGTAGGCTTACTTGTTCATGAAGAGGAGATTATCCTATGTTTTAATTGATTTGTTTATGGTGACCTTTAGTTGAGTTTCTTTCCAATGATGGAAAAAATAAATTCTGCAATAGTGAAGAGGAGAGTGAGAGTGACAAGAGGAGAGTAAAAGTGAGAGTAAGAAGAGAGTGAAAATGAAAGTGAGAGTGACAAGGGAGAGGCATTTGGAATTGTCTTTATAAAAGATGTAAAAAATATATCATATAATTATGGATTTAGTTTATTTAAATTTATTAATAAAATATATGAAGAATATAAACAAAGTATAAGACTATTATTTAAGCATAAAAATTAATTTAAATAAAATTAAATAATTTATTAAAATTAATTTGAAACATTAATAATGTTTATATATATATATATATATATATATATATATATTAATTAATATGTAAATATGTTTTGAGAATATAAATTAAGTTTAAGCAGTATTAATCTGAATATTATAGCATTATCTTATCTTAAAAAGAATAGACTTTAAAAAAAATTATAGACAAAAAGTTTAGTAATTTAATAAAAGTTTATTATTATTATTGTTAATTTTTTAGATTTATTATAAATTATAAATTTTAATAATTTAATAATAATAATAATTATTATTATTAAATTTTTAGGTTTAATATAATTTATAATATATAAAAATTTAAATTGTTTTTATAGGAATTGAATTTTAAAAATGGGTCAGTTTCCTTTTTATAGAGTTGTTACTCTTTTTAATATTTAACAATCTTATTTTTAATATATTAATTTTTAAATCTTAAAAAATATTTATATTTAATTACAAAAATTATAAATATTTATTTATTTATTTATAAAAATTTCAGAATATTTATAAAAAAATATTTTCTTTCAAATTTAATTAATATATATTTTTTCATATATATATATATATATATAATTCTTTATAATATATTATTAATTAATTTCTTAAATTTTTAATATTACTATAACTTTACTTCTATTAATATATTATTATAAAAATAATAACTTTTATATATATATATATATATAATTCTTTATAATATATTATTAATTAATTTCTTAAATTTTTAATATTACTATAACTTTACTTCTATTAATATATTATTATAAAAATAATAACTTTTATTTTTTAAATTTGTTAGTCTAACCTTACTCTTATTAATATATTATTATAAAAAAATAATTTTTTATTTTTAAAATTGGTTAGTTTTCCTTCATTGCCTTTTTCTGCCTGTTTAATATGGTTTTCGTCCATACCTACAACGTACATGTTATTATTAATAATTTTTCTTATTAATATATTATTATAAAAAATTATTTTTAAAATTTGTTGGTCTATTATATGTTTTTTCATTCCTTTTTTCTTATAATTTATTATTATGATGGTGATGATGATTAATTTAAAGAGGGTAAGTGATTACTTGTGATTCTTTAGAATTTTGTTTCTGTACTCTAAAAATATTAAGAGAATCTTTCCAAGATCACCATACTTTTGTTAAGTTAAGAGGTTAGGAAGGTTGGTAGTGTGACACATATTCTCAAAATGAGATCTAATATGTGGATAGGCTGGACAATCTAAGATAAAGTGTTTTTCATCTTCAATCTTCTTAGTGTCACAAAGGTGACACACTCTTTCATCCCGTGGCGTTTTAGGAATTGACTAACGCCCAGTTTCATTATGGAGCTCGTGAGAATTTGTTCTTATGTTAGCAATGCTTATTTTTTTCTTTACACTGGACAAAATAGATAGATAATTTTGATCTTCTAGATTAGGGTTGATTACATCATTATAATACCTTAATTTTTTTTTTCCTCTAACTCTTTATCACACCACATTTTCTCCGTAAATTTTGATTTGACATTTTTTTTAATAGTATCTTTATTATGCAAAATGGTGTCTTCCATGATTCCCCAATAGTTTAGCCAAGATCGGGCATCTTTATGCCATCCTCTCTTGAATCGATGGTGGTTATGACTCGATTTTGAAGCAATTTTAAGAAGCCTCTTGTCTTCCATGTTGTTTAACTTGTTTTTATACATTAAGTATCTAGTCATAGCGATGCTCTCAATGGGGGAGAGACTTGTTTCTAAAAGGGGGATGGGATAGGGCGTATTTCCTTTGATTTTGAGATTATAGGTTATAAAAATCTTTTGTATTTGCTCTATCTTTCTCCAGGATTCATGAGAGATACTATAGCCCCAGACTTCACATCCATAAAGAATAACATGTGTAACAAGAGTTTCAAAGAGAAGTTTCTTCTTATCCCAACTCCAAAGATCATTTGATTTACAATTGTTTTCAAGCCCATAATAAGTTTTCCATCCCCCAATAATGCTTTTCTCAGTGCTATAATTCCAATTGAGCTTGTGGTGAATATCAATTCCAAGATATTTGTATGAAGTCACTTCCTCCAAGTTGTTGTTGTCATATACAAAGGTATCACAAGGGATCTTATTGGATTTAATAATCATGGCCTTAGTCTTATCAGTATTAACAATCATACCCATATTGGAGCAAAAATCCTTGAGGATTCTTACTTGATTTTCAAGATCATGGGGAGTCTTTTCCATAAGAATAATATCATCAGCATAAAGAAGAAGATTGATGACTATACTAGTGAGAGTAACGCCGACACAACCTGCTTTTTCCAAGCTATCTTCTAACTTGTCAATGTATATGCTAAAAAAGGTAGGGGACAAGGGGCAACCTTGTTTGACTATGATATTGCAGTTAATCTCTTTGGACCAACCCTCAGTGTTTTTAAACTTACCAATAACGTTCTCATACATCCTCATTGCAGTAGCCCTCAAATCGAGAGACACTTTTATCTCTTCCAACCTATTCCAAAGGTATTTCCTAGGAACCATGTCAATTTTTTTTCTAAAGTCAACAAAACAACAAAAAATATTGGTTTTAGTATTGCAGAACTCCTTTGCAATGATTCCAAAGGTAACAAGATGGTCCACAGTTGAATGATATCTCCTAAACCCGACCTAACCTTTAGCTCTTTTATCGTGACTTTCTAGCCAAAGGCTAATCTTCTTTTCCAAAATAATTCCATAAAGCTTGGCTAAAATCGGACTAATCATAATGTTCCTATAATTAGAGGGAATGCTTTTATCCCCATTTTTAAAAATAGAAACAATGAGGCTTTGTATGGGTTTAGGGAAGCCCTGCTTGATTGCTAAATTGAAGAGCTTGTATATGTGAGGGATAAGGATTTTCCCTCCAATTTTAAAAATTTCAGCTTGAAATATATTATTAATATATTCATAATTTATTATTATTATTTATTCTATTAACACATTATTAATTTATTAATATTTTAATAAATTATTAAATGACCAACCTATTATCATATTATTACTATATTATTAAAAAATTATATTGTTATTTCTTTATTTATATTATTACTATATTATTAAAAAATTATATTGTTATTTCTTTATTTATATTATTATAATTTTAAGATATTATTACATTATCATACATTTTTAAATTACTATTATATTAAAACATTTATTTTAATATTTCTTTATTAACACATTATTAGATTATTTATTATGTCTTACCTTAATCTTAACATTTTTTTGTTTAACGTTTTTTTAGCTGATGTAATATGTTATTATCATTTTCTTGCATCTTTTCTATTAATTGCTCAAATCCTCAGTCCTTATCACTCGTCATGATGATGATTATCATACATTTTTAAATTACTATTATATTAAAACATTTATTTTAATATTTCTTTATTAACACATTATTAGATTATTTATTATGTCTTACCTTAATCTCAACATTTTTTTGTTTAATGTTTTTTTAGCTGATGTAATATGTTATTATCATTTTCTTGCATCTTTTCTATTAATTGCTCAAATCCTCAGCCCTCATCACTCGTCATGATGATGAACCTTATTACGGATTCGAAATGCCGAATTGCAAAATAACTACTATCGTGGATATTTAGGATAATTTGAACTCTGAAAACACACCACAGAAATCTGAAAACAGGAATTGTCTTTCATGTTTTTCAAGCCAAGATATAGACAAACCAATGGGCATTGCAACAATGAGAACCATAGCCTCCCATCGAGGAAAGGGTTGATAAGCCCTGACTCAACACACTTACAAAATGAGCAGTCAACGTAACATTATCAAAATAGTAATTAATATTCAAGGTATGTTATAGGAGTTTCACAACTAGGGTCGTTGGTCATATAAAATAAAATTGAATAAAAGAGACCAAAATAACATGTTTATTTTTCTACTAAAAACAAGTAGTGTCATTGGATTGGGAATTGATTTCTCAAAACATTTTGTTTTGAAGTGATGAATTAATTTACCTAGGACTTTCATTGATGCAATTGCAACTACCAAGTCTTTAGTGCTCACTTCTTTTAATTATCATGAGATCTCAATTATGACATCTTTTCTTGTGGTGAGTCGATTGTTCATTCTCATGTTATCTAAATACTAACTACTTTGAAATTCGTGACTCAACACTTTGTCTATTTCTTTGAACATGGGAATTAAGAGTTGGAAGGAGGCATTCACACCATTGTTCAATGGTTGTGATTTATTGAAACTCTTGTCACTTCTTATAGAGAGGATGTAAACATGCGATCTATCATTTGTTTCACTAACATTGAAGATTTTTTTTTCAAAGCATTAGTTTTAGAAAATCATGGTTTTTGTTAAGATCAATTTACCCTACCTATATCAAAGATATGTTAAAGTTAACTTATAGTGGGGGATTTATAAGTAAAGAAATTGCTAATTGTAAATTGAGATGGTATATGGAGCTTTGTTGGTACGACCTTGTTGGATTATGTTGATTCAATGACTCTTTGAGTTGACTTTGTCCTAGACATGTTTCGAATATTAACCATAATTAATAGAGGGACTCATTAATTGGTTTTGGTAATTAGTCGATGACACTTGATGTTAGTTAATTATATATGTATGTTTGTAGGTAAAAATGACATATTATTCAAGAGTCAGTGAGTCTATCGACTCTACTCGTCCACTAACTTGACCACTACCATTTATTTATTATCTAACCACCTTCTTCATTGCTTTTGATATATATATGATTGGAGATTATTGGAGCGTAATGTATTGTTGATCCTTTTGTTGTCACATTAATTAATTCGTTCCCCATCTATGTGCTTGTATATATGTTTTTCGTTTGATGTTTGTTCTTGTATTTGCTTATGTTTCTTTCTTTAGTTAAGCATTAGACTAAGAGTGCTATTGGTAATATAAGTGTTAATCTACATTGTACTTCTACTTGGAATACATCATTGGTTATATTGTGGTGGTAATATACTTGGGACATTCATGAAAATTTAAAGAATTTATGGAGTAGCACATAGGTGGTGATAGAGAGAGATCGAGGAGTGGTGGAAGGAGGAGATTACAAACTCCTTATGCAATTATAGTAGAAGAAACAACCTCCTACAGTTCAAGAAATGGCTAGATTCTATTAAAAAACATATGAATTTTATTTAGAGTCAGTGCTAAAGAAAATTAAGACATTGTTTGAAAAGAAAGTTTCATGAATGATTTTGATCAACAAGGTTTATAGTCAAATTATAAATTTTGGTTGGTAGTCTAGACGATTGGTTTGAGAAAATAATTGAAGATTTATGTGAGGAGAAAAGTGTTGAGAACAGATCCTCCATGTAGAGTGTCAGAAGGGAGTTTTCTACATATTTGTATGAAATGTTTTTTGGTATCCTAAGGATGTTGATTCACCTATTTCTGATGGAGTACATCATTTTTTTTTCAACTTAAGTTAGGATCAATGATTGGGGTGGAGATGGAGGGCATATCTCCATGAGATAATAAGGAAGATAGGTGGTGTATGCAAGTGGGAAGCTTGTAAGAGACAAGATAAGATAATATAATTTTATTAGTGTCTAACGAATGACCATGATAAATAGGTCATTGGAATTGAAAAGTGCATCCAATGTCAGTTCACAGTGGGAGTGTGAAAGCATCTTCTAAAGTGAAGAAAAAAAAGACATGAAAATCTAGGAAGCTAGCTAAAAGAAGAGAAAACACTAGTTAAAATATTTGGGAGAGGTCGATTAAGTAGGTAGAAGATTGATGGAGGCGTTTGACCAAGTGCAACTGCACGAGAAGCTTCAATTGAAGAAGAGAGTCAAAGAAACAAAAGGAATAGTCAATGTAGTACAATGATGATATGGAATTTCAAAAGATAGAATGTGACATTGAATGAGCAAAACATGAAACATAATGAGGATAAGCCTTGAAAATAGAAGTGGTGCAATGATAGAGAGAGTCGACATGTGAAGGAATGTTTATTGGTATCTAATGATAGGTTCCATGTACAATCAAATAACTCCACACAAAAAATAGAAAGAAAG
>ML778217.1:645977-665186 GCA_009831015.1 Picea engelmannii
TAATATGTCGTTAGGTAAAAGTGTGTTTCTTTAGTATGCATTAGTATGCATTTGTAGTTAGGAAATCCGATGGTCAAGATATGTTCCCGACATAGAGTGATCCGACGATTCATACTCTCCTCGATCTTAACGGCCATTGATCCATGGCTTAACACTCGATTGGTCCATGATCTCTATTTAAAGAGCATGGAGGGTCATTTGCCGATGATCGATTGTGAGAAACTCTCTTGTAAAATATCTCTGTAATATTTTTTTCTTTGCATTAATAAACTACTTCAAGTGGCCGCGTTGGCTGGGGCCGTGGATGTTTCCTCGTAGGTTTTACCACGTGAAAACATCAGTGTGTTGATATTTGATCTAGTTATGTGAGTGGTTACTGAAGGTGTTCATCCTCTATTGGAATACCTGTGTTGTCGAGCACCCCGTATGTCCTATTTTTATCTGCATAACTCCTTTTCCTGTCCTGTGCAACCTTTGACTTTTTTCTGATCTTAACCATATTCTCTTCCATTTCCATTAGCGATTCTGTCCCAACAACTGCTCTATTTGCTAGGTTGTCCCAACTCACCAACGTGTAGCATTTCCTTCCATACAAAGCTTGAAATGGGCTCATATTCAATGATGCCCAATACCCATTATTGTAAGAAAACTCAACTAGATGAAGGTAGTATTCCCACTTGGAAGGCTTGTCCATTATATACATCCTCAATATATCTTCTATTATATGGTTAGTTCTATCTGTCTTCCCATCTGACTCTGGGTGATATGCTGTACTGAAATTCAAATTAGTCCCAAATCCCTTAAACAACCCCTTCCAAAAGTTGGAAGTGAAATTGGGATCTCTATCTGACACTATTTCCTTAGGAACACCATGTAGACTAGAAATATCCTTCATGTAAATCTCTACAATGTTGGCTGCCTTGTGAGTCATTTTCACTGGAATAAAATTTACAACCTTTGTAATCTTTTCCACCACTACCATGATGGAATCATGTTTCCTTTTTGTTGGAAAATCGGTGATATAATCTATTGTAAATAATTCCCATTTCCATTGAGGAATGGGAAATGGTTGGAACAATCCTACTAGATGCATATGCTCATTCTTTAATTTATGATATTCCATGCACCTGGCTATGTAATCAGCCACATCCTTCTTCAGTCTCGACCATAAATACTGTCTTCTCACTGCTACAATTGTCTTTTGGTAACTTGGATGTCCATTATATAGTACATTGTTCATCTCCTTCAACACTAAATTTCTCAAATCCTAAGTGTTAGGAATATAAAATTTTTCCCTGAACAAGAGGATTCCATCCTCTCCCAACCTATAGTCTTTAAACTTCAGTGGTACATTTTCTTGCTGCAAACGTACTGTAACTTGTGCATAATGCTGATATGATGTTGTGACTTCCAAAATTATGCTTTTCAAATCTGAACAATACATGCCAATGGTTGCAACACACATTTCATGTACCCTCCTATTGAGTGCATCAACTAGTTTATTATTTTTCCCTTCGATGTGCTTAGTTTCGAAGTTGTATTCGTTGAGAAATTCCAACCATCTAGTTTGTCGGTCATTCAATGTTGGCTACTCAAACAAGTGTTTCAAACCACTATGATCTGTCTTTAGCTCGATTTTTCTTCCCATGAGAGAGTGCCTCCACATTTTTAGGGCATGAACTATGGATTCCAACTCTAAGTCACGAGTAGCATAATATTTTTCATGCTCCTTCAACTTCCTTGATTCATAACATATGGCATGCCCATTATGCATAAGAACTCCACCAAGCCCTTCCTTGCATGCATATGTGCACACAATGAAATCTTCATCCAAATTTGCAACCTTTTGAATAGGTGCATTGGTTAATAATTATTTTAAGTGATGGAAACTCTCCTCACACTTAGTAGTCCATTCAAACTTTTTCCCCTTCTTATACAGTGAAGCGATTGGATTTGCAACTTTGGATAAACTTGCAATGAATATCCTATAATATCCAACTAATCCCATAAAGGATCTTACTTCTGAAACATTATGTGGTGCTGTCCAACTTTTGATTGCTTCAATCCTTTCAGGGTCCAACACTATGCCCTCCTTTGAGACAATGTGGCCCAAATAATGAATTTTCCTTTGATAGAAAGTGCACTTGCTTAGCTTGGCATATAATTGGTGCTCTCTCAACACTTGCAACACCATCCTCAAATGTTATTCATGCTCCTCCTCTATCTTGGAGTAGATAAGAATATAATCCAAGAAGACTATGACAAATTTGTCCAGGTACTCTGTGAATACACCATTCATTAGACACATAAAGGTAGCTGGTGTATTTGTCAAGCCAAATGGCACCACCACAAACTCATAATGATCGTACCTTTTCCTAAAGGATGTCATGATGGTGTATTCTTCTCTAATTCTCATTTGATGGTAACATGGCCTTATGTCAATCTTGGAAAATATCCGTGCTCCTTTTAGTTGATTGAAAAGATCATTGATCCATGGTAGAGGCTACATGTTCTTTATGGTAACCTTATTAAGCCATTTGAAGTCAATACATAACCTTAGAGTCCCATCCATTTTTTTCACAAAGAGCATTGGGCCACCCCAAGGTGACACACTTGGGCGTATGTACCCCTTCATCAATTCTTCTAGTTGCATCTACAACTCTTTCATCTCTAGAATTCTCATTAGTAAGGAGTTTTGGACACAAGGGAAACTCCAAACATTAAGTCAATAGAGAAATCAATATCTCTCTTTGGTGGTAATCCCGACAACTCCCCAAAGACATATTCATACTCCTTTAGTATTGGATAATCTTTGAGACTTGGCTCATTATCTCTTGTTGGATCTTCCATATGTGCCACATATATTTGGCTTCCTTTCCTAAACTTATTTTTAGATAAAATGCTGAAATCTCTATGAACGATATAGGCCTTGGAATACCTTGCGTCATCCTTGAAATCCTTGGAATACTGGTCTTGAAATCCTTGTTGTAGCAATCTAGGACAACACGATGCTTTTCCAACCAATCCATACCAATTAAACAATCATATGACCCAAGTGGTATGATTTTTAAATCTACATTAGTGTTAACTCCATTCATTCTAATTGACCAATTCTTAACAAGTTCATTGATTTTCCTCTTGGTTTCATTAGCTAGCTGAGCCAACCAAGACTTTTCGTGATTACATCTATTCAATTTAAACATTTTAACTGTTTTTGGATCTATATAGCTATGACTAGCTCAAGAATCAATCAAAATAACTATGGGTTGATTATCAATATTACCTTCTACCTTAATCGTGTGAGATTAGTAGTCTTCTTGTCTATTTTCCAAGGATGCATAAATCCTTGGCATGCTCCTGCCCACATCATACACTTTATCAACCTCTTAATATTTTGCAGTCCTCATTCTATCTCCCTTGTGAGGACAATCCTTATACAAGTGGTATCCTTCACATTCCCAACACTTTATAGGATGTTTCCTTGGCCTTTTCCCGAAGGTATTTGTCATTTTATGCTCACCTTATGTTCACTGTCCTTTTTGATATGCTTGAGAGTTTTTCTTGAATAAAGGTGGCTTGAATCCTTTCTTTCTCTGATCCATATTTCCTTTCTTCTTATCGTCCCAATAATTTTGGAAAGTTGGCCTTGCTCTACTATGCTCATAAAGATGATTTTCTCTCCTTATGGCTTCTTCTAATGTCCTAGGGTTATCATATTGTATCTTGTCACAACAGAAGGAGGGTAACCCACTCATAAACCTTTGGATTTTGAATTTCTCATCCTTTAGGAATCCCACATACTTCAAAAACTCAAACAACTTCTTTTCATATTCATCCATTGTCATGTTCCCCAACTTGAGTTCAAAGAAATCTTTCATCTTCTTCTCATAATAATTCTTTGACAAGTATTGCCACTAGAAATGTCTCTTGAATTGATTCTAGGAAATTTTATTTTCATCAATCTGCTTGACCTCCTTGAGGTAATCCAACCACATAGATGTTTTTCCTTGAATATGGTAGAATGCAATCCTGGCTTCTACATGTGATGGTTAATTGTGAAAATGGAAATATTTTCTTATTCCCACTAACCACGATTTAACATCTTCTCCCATCCTATTCTCTCCATGAAATGATGGTGACTTTATTTTCCTAATCTCTCCTTGCAAGATATCCGACTCATGCCTCCTTCTATGTTTTCTGATAGGGGACAAACTGAGGTTTCTCTCTCACCTTGAATGCACATGTGCCCCTCTGTTAAAGTTTCCCAGTGAGTGACGATGATGCCTAATAACACTCCTTGATTGTCTATATCCCCCATTGTCATGACGTCTAGATGCTGCTACTTTCCTTGGATTGGATGCTTGCCTTGTACAAAAATATTTATTGACTTGATTTTTCAACATATTCAGACTTTGTAGTATATCTTCATGATCCCTCATCATCCTCTCGTTTTATACTATATAGCTCTGCACTCCCTTTTGTGGGCTTCTCATTGTTGGGCAAGTGTTATATTCTTTGCATGTGTGTGTCGAGGTGCATCATATTTGATGATTGCATCTTATGATCCCATCACTTGTTTCTATTTGTGGGCATGTGAGTCAAGAGATTTCATAAGGGGATCCTAGAGGAGGGGAAGGATTTCCCCCCTGGTTATGTAGAGTGTTTGGGGTAGCGCCCTGAAATTTTTTTGGGGTGGTTTTTGATATTTTTAGCGGTTTTCTAAATTAATCTGAGATTAAGGGATTAGGGTTTTGGTAACTGTGGGATACCTAAAATATTGTGTATATATTGTATTGCGAATGGTGAAATTAATACAATGAAGTGTTGAGAGGTGTGACACCAAGGAATGATGGTTTTCTTCCAGTTAAGGGTTTCCAACGTAAATCTTTGTGTACTATATGTGTGAGCCATTGATTAATTTCTATTTTTCTTAGAATATTAATGAATCACTTTAGTTCATAGGTTTAAAACTTACATGTGGTATCAGAGAAAGTTTTTGGCTTCAGGGGGATTCCTTTGCTGCTGAGGGTTTGGCTCGGTCTTGATAGATCAAGTTTATCTTGGGTCTGTGATAAACCTGGGTTTAGTGGGAGCTTTGCATTGGTGATTCATGTGTTGAAAGAGAATGGTGAGAAGTTCTAGAATTGAGATTGAGAATTCAATGGTAAAAAAATTGAGTTATGGAAGCTCAAGATGGAGGACCTTCTTGTAGAAAAAAAACAATGGATCGTTGTGGATCCTGGTACATGCCCTAATGGTACACAAACTACTAGTACATGAACTACTGGTACACACACTACTAGTACTCAATCTACTGGTATGTCACAAGAAGATTGGGAGAAGCTATATAGAAAAACAAGGAGTACGATTTGAATTTTCCTAGCTGATTTGGTGTTATTAAATGTGTTGGGAGAATCTACAACCAAGGAACTATGGGAAAAGTTGGGGAATTTGTATCAGTCAATGTCCCTGGTAAAAAAGTTGTTTCTTCGAGAGAAGCTGTATCTTCTTAGGATGGAATATGGTGATCCATATTTAGGAGAGGAACAAACTGATCAACATAATGAATACAATAAACACAGAGATATGAAGAACAACTCAAATATCCAGTGAAAAATATATTCTATTGAATAAATTAAATAGGATGAAACTATAAAACTGCAGAACTGAAACACTCGCTCGAATGGTGGTAGCTATATATGAGAAGAGATGTGGCTGCTACGCAAATTCATCTAAGAAGAATGATTACAATGAGGCTGCAGAGGCCCTTTTGATATTACTCATGAATGCCAAAATCCTAGACATCCAAAAACCTAACCCTAGGAGATGAAATGTCAAAATTTATGTGGGCTCCTATGGGTAAGTTGGTACTTTAACTTCCCAGGGTCGTAACTTTTGCATACGACCTCTGTTTTAGGTACGTGATAGCCAATTGGAAAGGTCTTTCAAAGAACTACACATTTCTCTATCAAACTTTGACTGTATCTACATTTTGACTGTGGCGAGCCAAAAAAACAATGTTTAGGGCCCCAAAATGACCTGGGAAGTACAACAAGATGTGCTGACATGAAAACATATAAAATAAGCTAGTTGTATTAGGTGGGAGGCCACCAATATCCACCTGGAAGATGTGTAGGGCTTCAAACAACCCCAGAAGTGTAGAACCCACAATTACAAAGAAGTACAGAAGAACGTGCTGAACCAAAAACTGTCAAGAGGATCGAGTTGGAATAAGTGGGTGGCCACCAATATCCACCTAGATCAATCCTCCCCGCTTAGGAAGAAATGGTCTCCATTGCGTTGAGTTCCCCCATCAAGTGGGGAAACGTCTACTGAATTTGGCCCTGGGTGAGCTACTTTCCTTGGTGTAGGAGCTTCCCTACCTTGACAACCCGATAAAGCTAGATCCTTTGTTGGTGAGTGCCCTTGACCCGTGTCCCACTATCTAATCAGTGGATGCTTGTGTTGATATTATGGTAGCTATGGGAGGTATTAAACCTCCATGTGTAATCCTGACAATAATATAATATCCCGGGAAGCAAGAAGAAAGACTAAATAATTAGACATAATCCTAGAAGACAAGTCGGGTAAAGAAAATAATTAATATTGAGTTTTTTAGCCTCCAGAAAGAGAAGTTGGCCTAAACAGATAAGAAAGAGAAGTATGAATATAGGATTCCAAAGCTCATTTGGACACATACAACTCACAACTACATAAATCTAGTGCAGACTGCAGAAATTTAGTAAGTGTGCAAGTATGGAGAGTAGTTGCAGCTGCAACTACTACAACTTGTATTTCCCATTTTAGGCTTGGAATTTCTCTTGGTTATGGTTTGGACTTTCTTCCTTGTGCACTAGCTCTGGAGATTGGTACACTACATTGATTGGCTATTGGTTCTAGGGTTTCTTCTGGAATTATTCTCTCTGTCAAGGTTAAGGTGCTCGGGAGTGGCTTTGGCCTATGGTTGGGTGACAATATTGCTATATTGTATATGGTTAAATGATCACACTTATTATTTCTAATAGGTTATGGGACCACACCATCTTTGTATAGTCTAACCGCTGGAAGATAGATTGCGAGGATTTTTCTTAGTTACAATTGCAGTTGCAATCAAAGTTTTTGCTGCAACAACAAAACCTTAACCCTCTTGTTAAGGCACCTTAAGTGAAGAGATTGACCTAATTTATGGATAGCCTAGTGCACCTCCTGGTACTCTTAGCAAGCTAAGACGCATGTTTGAGTTTTTGGTCAAAGTCAAAGGTTGACCAAGTCAAAGCAGTCATGACTTACTCTATGAAGTCATAAAACAAGTTAGAAGGGGCTTCTAACTTTAGAGCATGGAAGACAAGGATTGAACTCATCCATGCCAAGAATAAAGTGTTGGATATCATGAAAGGAAAGATCATGGAACCACAGTTTGAAGAAGGGAAAAGAGAAGGAACCCCAGAACGTTGCAGTTATGGAGAATTTCAAGGAAAATTACATCAATGTCATGAGTATCATAGTTGAATATGTAAAAAACCACTTGATACCCTACATCTCTCTTCTTGACTCATTTAAGAAGATGTATGATGCCCTAACTAATCTATTCTCAGTCAGAAACATTGGGCAAGTAATGAGTCTGAAGAGTGAGCTTCGTGACATGAAAATGAATGACGAGGAAATCATAACATCATACTTTGTGAGAATCTATCAGTTAAGAGATCAACTACAAGCTATTGAAGAAATAATTTCAAGAAACTGGTAAATATAATACTCAACAACCTTCCCAAGACATGGGATGCATTTTACGCAAGTATGAACACAAGAAAGGAGTATCTCACATTTGAAGAAATTTGGACTTGTTGTGCACAAGAAGAATCAAGGATTAGCACAAAAGAGAAATCCCAAAAGAAATACAATGATCAATCCTTCACAACAAAATTCAATAATTTCAGGAATAAGAGGAAGTTTGGATTAAGGAAGGAAATAGATGAAGCATCAATTGCTGAAGAAAGGGAACCCTCAAAGAAGGCCAATCAAGATAAAACAAATTTATTCTTCTAAGTCAAGGTAACAATATTCTTCAAAGTTCTTGTACATACCATGTTTACATAGTTTCTGTACATATCTTGCATATCTATTTCTTAGAAGATACGATGTTCAAGTGAAACAATACCTATGGAAGAATAACAAGATAAGGATTGCTATCATGATGACTACAAGTCAAGCAATACACATTTTTGGCTTACTAACATTTGTTGGGTTAAGGGAACTACTCTTCCCTACTACTTGCACTGTTGACCCAGGGTTCATATCTTTCAGGGTACCAACAAAGCCTAAAACTATCGACCTTTCTGATAAACCAGAAGGAAACACAACACACAGAATGCACTGCACAGTCTCACCTAAGATAGCTTTAAATGGGTGGCTGTAAGACTCAGGTGTTTACAGCCTGGGATTGAGTATGAGATATGGGATCTGTATTCTGACCCTTTATTCTAACATGTGTTGCAAACTATTGTTATTCTCTTTAATATTTTGATCTCCGTGGTATCTTTTCGTTATATCCCAACAACAATTAACCAATAAATATAATAACTCATTCATTCATTACACACAACGCTTAACTAATAAAAGTATGAAAAATATATGAAACCGTGCTGACACTTATCGTTCCATTGGTACTTTGTATCCTTTCTTAGAAGTTTTTCCATTGGTACTGTGATCTGCGCATATCCTTTGATGAATTTCCTGTAGTATCCTGTGTGTCCTAACTTCCCTCATAACCGATGGATTGTTTTTGGTGCTGGTAAATTAACGATGACTGCGATCTTTTCCGGATCGACCAATAGCCCTTGTTTTCATACTATATGCCCCAATAGTATCCCAAACGGTGTCCTAAATATGCATTTATTTATGTTTAGTGATATATGACACTATCTACATCGTTCTAGCATCAACTGTAAAACTTCCACATAGTTTTTCAACGGACTATAGACTGTCCAGTCATCCAAGTATACTTCGAGAAACGGATGAATAAATTCTTTAAATGCTGCGATAACCACTTTGGAGAATATTACTAGTGCATTCTTCAGTCCAAATGGCATGACTGTATATTGGTGAGATCCCCATTCCATCACAAACGTGGTCTTGTATCTGTCCTCCTGTGCTATCTTAATTTGATGGTAGCTTGAGAATCTATCAGTGAATGAGTAAGCTTCGTGTCCCCCCACGTTTTCTAACACTTCATCCATGAACGGTGTAGGGAATGGGTCGTGTAGGCATGCATCATTCAAATTCCTCAAGTCGACACATATCATAATACCTATTCCTTGTTTCTTGTCCTATATGACCATCGGGCTTATCCGTTCTGATTCCTCAACTGGTTCGATTATGCCGGCTTTGAGCATCCGGTCGATCTCCTCTTTAACTTTATGTTTATATATGGGGTTAAGTCTATATGGTTGTTGTCTAATCATTCTTGCTTCAGGTCTGAGAGGTATCTTCATCTCTCCCAGTTCTCCTGCTATTCCCTTCATCTCTATAAATGTTGTAGGAAACAAGTCGCTATACTCATGTAACAACTTTGTGATACTTTCTACTGTTGGCTCATCCCAGTAGTCTCCAATGCTGGCCATTTTGGGATATTCAACTATTCTGATGTTAACTTACTTTACCTTGATTGGTGTGGAAATAACTTCGGATTATATGGATGGTCCTTTCACATCTCTTTCGCCTTCTACTTCTTCAATCTGAATGTTGCGTGGGTCATCTTTGTCTAGTGCTTCCTCCTATACGTGGTAACATGACAGTAGTTCCTTGACTGTCTTCTTATTTTTCTGTTGCTCTTCAGTAATAAGTTCTATTTCTAGTTCTTCAATGAATATGACTCCACTGATCCATTTTAGGGCTGCATCTATGTTGGGGTTCTCATGCTCGAATGAAAAAGTGACGGTAAAGTTCTGTTGCAATGTCGTCCATGTTGTAGTTCCTTTGCGCAGTTCCTGATCTGTATACAAGTTTGTTGGTATTCCTTCTAATGTGTGAATGAAGTAGTGAGGCCATTCCTCTGGTGGTGTCATTTTCCACAATGTTTTTTCACTGCTCCAAGTGTTTCGTTGGTGTCTCCAGTCCTTCATATCTCCGTTGTTTGTTGTTTTTCTTTTATGTGCCGAACCTTATGCGCAATAACTGCTTACATTGATACCAGTTTGTGATAGTCTCCTTGTGTGCACCCCACCATCTTGCGGGTGTTGCCTTGAGTGCTAAGTCTAGTGCTAGTAGCCTCTGGTTCTCTAATACTTCACCTTCATACTGTGTTAAGAATGTTTCCAAATCATTTAGTCTGTGGAAGTTGGGTGGTTCTTTGATTTCTATACCTATCCATCATACTGCGCGGTCTATTCTTGTACATATTCTTGTGGATACTTCATGTAGTCTCTGCTGCCAATTTTCTAGCCCGATGTCTGAATCCATTGCGCATGAAGTAATGTTGCGTCAACTGAGTACCCCGTCTGCAGTTGGGTTTACGTAATCCTCACGTGCAGTTGTTCTGTACAACTGAATGATCTCCTCTAAGTTCAGGCAAGTGGGTTCTATGAACCTCTCCCCTTCTGATGGGTCGAGTGGTGCTATGACTCTGCAATCTCCGGATTCAAATGTCATTTTCCTTGTCTTCAAGTTAATTATGGTTTGGTTGTCAAACGCCCAATCCAGACCGAGTAGTGTCAGGTACGGTGTTCTTCCATCTACTATTTCAATGACTTCAAAGTCTTCTTTAGCACACACTCCATCAATATCTACTGTTACTCCTTTTAGTCTCCCTATTGGTAGGACCCTATGTTGGTTTGCTAGTTTTAGTTGGACATTTGAGTATCCCAATGTTGGCTCTCCCATGCATTGCCAGGTTTTCTTGGGTATCACATTCACTTTGGATCCTAGGTCGAGTATGATGTCTCCCATATTAAAATCCCCAATGTTAGCATTCAGTCTGAATTCCCTACTTGTTCTTCTTCTTGTGTGTAGATGATTGACAATTTTCGGTTCTAGCTTTTGTTCGGTCTCGCTGCTACATTTTTCTAGGATGTTCTGCAATATTTTCACAGATGAAGGATCACTTAACATTTTTATTCATGATTGCAAAAAGTCTTTGATAGTACTTACTTGTCCCTTGGGTGGTATTCCGTTGGTATGATCTAATGATGGCGACATTTCGTATTCTGGGGCTTCATGGACCAGTTGCGTAGTGGAAGTTGACGCTATGTCCACCTTCTGAAATTCTTGTCTGGCTTCCTTAAAAGTCTCCTTTTCTTTGGGCATGTCGAACTGCTTTCTTGGTTCGATGTTCTTCTTTACCCATTGGTTCTGTGCGGGTTCCTGTCGGACTACATTGTTTCCTGTCTTCGTTCCTCCACGAGTGACTATATTGATGTTTTGTCCATCCTCCCTTGCTTCGACTGAAATCCATTGAACATTCTGATTGTTCTGGTTCCTCTTTTCCTAGATCTTTACTAATAGTGACGAACATTCCTTTGTCTCGTGATCCGATGCGCGACAATACATACAAGTCATGGGCGGAAGTGGGCATTCCCATTCGTAATGTCCTGGTTGCTGATAGTTGTGACATGTGACTGGTCCTCTGCCACGTCCGAAACCTCCTCTAGCTTGTCCTCCTCATTGATAGCTTGCTCGGTCCCCTCTTAGTGCATTGTACTGTGGTGCTTGATTATACTGTGCGGTATTATACCGGGGTTGTGCAGGGTTGTACTATGGCTGTGCGTTATTATATGGTTGATGCACAATATTGTACTACTGCTGCATAGTGTTGTATGGAGCCGGGGCTTGATTGAACTATGGCGTTGCTTGCCCAGTCATCATTTCGGCCTGTACCCTGTATGCGTATGATGTTCTTTCCCACATCAAATCCATAGTTCTGCAATCTTTGTCATCGTGGCCCACTGAATTACAAAAGGTACAATAAGAATTCTTTGGAACTATCTAGTACTTATGCATCATCGTGCAGTGGTAAGGGTCGCGACCCGGTTTCTTGCATATTTCGCACCATAATCCTCTGTGTGGTAGCGGGTTTGGCATGCATGTTTCCATATACTGCGCGAATGTTGAACATTCATTCTTGTGGTGTCCTTCCATCCTGCATGTGGTGCACCAAACAACTTCTCAATTATCCTTGTTGTTATTTTGGTTCAACTAAAATGTTAGGTTCTTCAGATTGTCCTTCAATTCTTCATTAGCTGGGTCTGTTTGCTTGTGTTGGTTCTCTTCCAGCTGCAAGGATGTATTTAGAGCCTTGGCCTGCGTCTGAAACTTCTGTTGTCGTAAGGGATATTTTAGGTGTGGGAGTAGTGAGTTGACAAACAAGTGCTGGTGTTGCATCTCAGTCATAAGGTATTTTATCTTCCCCTTCAGTCGCTTAAATATCTGTTCAATCTCCCATACAGACTCTCATGGTTTCTGTCTTATATCAATCATCTCGTTCATGTACTGATCCTCTGAGCTCGACTTCTGGAACTTGTTAATCAATATCTTCTTAATGTCTTCCAGTGTCCTCGTTGTCCTAGGGGCACTGTTTGTGTATAGAATCATGCACCAGTCTAGTGCATGGTCTCTTAGCATGATCTCTAGCTGCGTAAGTTTGGTATCTTTATCAGTGATTTGTTTTGCCTCCTAGATCTTTGCACAAATGAACAAATGCTTCTTAGGGTATTCAGCTGCTTCTCCTCAAAATTCTGGTAATCTGATAGTGGGATCGTGTCCTGCCATTCTAAATACTGAACTGCTACCTCCGCCGCACAGTGTAGATACTTGACTAGTACTTCTTGAACTGGCTCCTCTAGTTGTTTCTCCTGCGGTAGATGTACTTCTTGCTATTAGACTTCCTCCGAACTTCGGTTGTCTAAACGATGGTGTTCACTTTGGTGTATTGGTTGCACATGGGTTTTTGGATTCCACACTGACATTAATATGGAAAGGATGGCTATATGCTCCTCTCATTCTTGGGCCTCTTGTTTTCTGCTCATAGGTTGCACGCATGATTTCCTCAATGTTCTCCACAGCCCAGAGATCCTCTACCTCTTCCTCATCTCTTTCCAAGCCGTCCCTCGTGGCTACGTCTCTCTTCTTGGTATTCACCTTATATTGGTAGGGTACTTCGCTACGCATTGTTCTTGATGATGCCAAGATCCACTTAATTTGGTCATCATCCATCAAGATCGGGTCCAAGAATTCCTCCTCCTTCTTGCCTTTATCCTCAACTTCGTCCATCTATCCTCTCTTTGTCAGTGCTTCCCCCCTTCTCCCATGCACGTAGGGAAGTCTAGCTATTTGATTCCATTGTCATTAACTCTTTGTTTTATAGCAGTATTTTAATAGAAGTATACAATGATCGAATATACCTTCTGCGGGGTCTGCGTAGAAATTCCTTCTCTGCTGCATTGTATGACTTCACTGTGTCAACTACAAACTCTGTGATGAAGCTGGGCACAACACTGTCAAGCCAAAATTCGACTGCGTGGGTGAATTTGTTGTTCACCTGCTGTAACTTCTCAACCTGTACTGGGGTCCAATCTAGCTGTCGGATCCGGTTTGTCCCATGGTTATCTTTCAACCGTAGTATCCACTCCTGCAATAGGTGGGGAAGATCACAGAAAAAGACTTCCTGTAAATCCGTAAACATGTATTTATCCATATATTTACGAGGTGTGATGCTAGGGTTTCTATTGTCTTTATAGGAAAACTCTAGCTCTTTAGTTCTCAACCAGCCTTTGATTTCTTCTTTCGTGGGGTTCCACGGTCTCAACATTCCCTTCTAGTGGCTCAACGGTATTCTGGTTTCACTCATTCTTTTCTTATACATTATATCTCATCTACTCAGTCCTTTCTTGTTCCTCTTAACACGACAACATAACCATTTGTTGGCTTACTAACATTTGTTGGGTTAAGGGAGCTACTCTTCCCTACTACCTACATTGTTGACCTAGGGTTCATATCTTTCACGGTACCAGCAAAGCCTAAAACTATCGGCCCTTATGGTAAACCAGAAGGCGATACAACACACAAAATGCACCGCGCAGTCTCACTCGAGATAGATTTAAATGGGTGGCTGTAAGACTCAGGTGTTTACAGCCTGGGGTTGAGTATGAGATATGGGATCTGTATTCTGAGCCATTTATTCTAACTTGTGTTGCAAACTACTGTTATTATCTTTAATATTTTGATCTCCGTGGTATCTTTTCATTATATCCCAACAACAATTAACCAAGCAATATAATAACTCATTCATTCATTACACACATCGCTTAACTAATAAAAGTATGACAAAGATATGCATGCATTCATCATATTACACAAGTATTACCATGGTTCACCCCCTCCCAGGCTACTTCCACAAAGATTTGGCTCTTAGCTCTCTTATTATGGTAGTTCTGCAATATCGCACTGTGCGCTTACAATTCTCCTCGGATGGGTAAGATCTCTATGAGGCGAACTAGACCACACCAGGCTCCTCAGCCTACGATCTAATCCTCAAGATCTATCTTCTCTCCTCTCCTCTAACTCGATCGCTTACAAAAGTAGTTCTTATAATAAAAATCATTACATAAACACAATCGAACCTTCATAGGTAGCGAATAGAACCCAACTGAACTCTTTTATGATACCTCTGTATCTATATTTATATCTATTGGGCTCTTCAACCATTTACCCAAACCCTACTGTCGTTAGGTCTTCCTTCTCTGCATGGGTGCTTTTCTTCCCTCCAACTGTCACCTCCTCCTTGCATGTGTGCATGCTGTGATTCTTGCCAGTTTTTGCTTTCCTCTTGCATGCTTTCTTTCCCATGATTTCTCTTCCAACTGTCATTCTTATTTGTGCAGGCTTTCTTTCCCACTTCGGCCTGCTTCCAACACACATGAAAAGATGAAGTACGTTGACAACCCTTGGTAACAATTCCTATGGAAGCTATTATATAAGTAACAACTTCCAGATAAGCCAAAATCAGAATCAAACTTGAAGAGACCCAGAAGAAGTCAAAACATAAAGAAGTCAGCAATCAAGAGGAAATTAGAAAAATACCTGTGACACTTTGCAGAAGGAAATAAGGATGTAGACATAAGCATGGACTCTCTTATATGGAGGGAGCTGATTACATAATTCTGAAAGAAGAACATGCATTCATGCATGAAGCTAGGAATAACGGGGAGATAATCCTAAATGATATGATCCATTGAGTATTATGAAGTATCTGTCCATGTTCCAATTGAAAGTAGAAACCATGATAAGAAACACATGTCCAGTTTGACTCTAGAAGAAGTCTTCTTCAAAAAGAAGCCTTAAGTATCCTTGGTTGTCCATCTACATCCATGATCCTATGATGAAAGGAATAATTTGGAATCTTCAGGAAATGAAATCTATAGAAGACTCCATGGACCCAAAAGCTAAAGAGGAACATGATGAAGAACATAAATATTCCAAGAAAGAAAGAAAATCCAGAACAACCAGTTATTATACCAAGAATCATAAGATTACCAGCTTGGTTTGAACCCACTAGAAGCAATCAAGAAGAAGAAATGGAAGTTGTGATGAAGAACAATGTATGAAAGAATTATGAATGGAAGCATTGTGAGATTCAGAGCTACAGGTTCTCCCAGATGGAGGGAGAAGTCTATGATGATAGTTTGTTCCAGTAACTAGACATACCTCTACCTGAGCCATTATATCTTCTACAATATCCATGGGTTGGATTTTACATCAGATGAATGTAAGGACTATTCTCCTCAACAGAGTAATTGCACAAGAAGAATATGTAGAGAAAACTCAAGGTTTTGAGGTATACCAAAAATAGACCCTTGTATGCAGATGGAAGAAGACCTTGTATGGATTCAAACAAATTGGTGCAGAGCCTCTCATGCACAACAAAAGAGTGGTGAAAAATTTCTATGACAGAGATAATGTATCATAATGGTTACTCAGAATTTCGAGATGATGGATTGCTAATCCATGACAAACTCTCATGATGACATAAGAAGTGTTACTTGGATATGTTTCATTTTGATATTTGCCACAATGTCATGGGCTAGAAGGAAACATAAGTGCTGAATTTGACCATGATATATTGTAATGATCAGAGCTATATGAAGCCTTTAGAGAAAACCAATGTTCCATGACAGGCCTAAGTACATTGAGATCAAGCATTATATTCTCTGTGATGAAGTCTAGAAAAGAGAAGTGGTTCTCCAATATATCTCCACAAAAGAGCAGATAATAGATATTTTGGTAAATCCTATGTCGAAGATGAAAAGTTTGCGTACTCAATAAACAAGCTGGGGATCATGGAGACAAATTCCTTATTGAAAAAGGAAGAGATTACTCCCAGGTTGGGAGGGAGCACTAATATGTTATTGATTCATGGAGACAAATTCCTTATTAAAAAAGGAAGAGATTACTCCCAGGTTGGGAGGGAGCACTGATATGTTATTGATTCATGGAGAGTCATTTTTAAGTTTGAAAAATGGTCTAGGGTGAGCAGTTCCTTTCCATTTCGGAAAGTGGTTTGAGATTTATGTCGGACTAGAATTCTCTAGTTCGGAAAATGGTCCAGATCGGACAGTCATTTTCATAATGAAAATGGTCTGATAGATTGTTGATGTACTATAGACACTGATTCCCCTTGTGTCCAGTGTGGGGGAATGGTCTAGGAAAATCATTCTTCTTGGCAGTCACTCTAAGTAGTGGTCAAGTAGAATGGTTCGCCTTGCCGGGCATTCATTCTTTCGAAGTTCACAGTTGTGAGCAGTTTCGAAGAACAATCCATTTTGGAGGTTGGTGCAGGAAAATCATTTCCATTAGGAAATGGTCAAGACAATCATTCCCTAGGGAAGACTCATTCTATCCAGGTTGCACTATGATTAGTGCCAAAGGAATGGCCCAGTGAGGTGAATAGTCCAGGTTCAACAATCAGGGACATGCATTCCCTAGGGCACACTCATTCTCTCCAGGTTGCACTATGATTAGTGATGGAGGAATGGCCCAGTTAGGTGAATGGTCCAGGCTTAGAAATTAGGGAAAAATATTCTTTTGTGCTTGAGAAGAATAGTCTAGATAGCCCATGGATGATGTTTTACTTTCTGAGGGAAGATTCTCTTCCAGATATCACAGATGTGAGTGGAAGAATGGCACATATGACTCAGTTTATATCATGATATTGTTTCATGCAGGTTGATATCAGATGATATGATTGTTATGGAGACTATATGTCTCTGGACAATAGATGTGTGCTACTGTGGTGGATGTGTTCCATTGGTTGTGACTATGCGTCCCTAATTAAGTAGCCGTGTGCTACTTGGTGTGGTTGTGTACCACTGAATAGTAGTTGTGTACTACTATGGATAGACACAGTTGTGTTCTGTTGAATGACATTGTTCTGATTTCCATGAAGACTATCAATAGTGTTGGAAATGATTACTAGCTAGATGGATAGTCAGTGTGCTGGTGGACAGATATTCTCCAGGCATAAAATATTATGGGACAATTATTCTTCTATGACGTATGTCTGGATTAGAAGAATAGTCCTTGTAGCCCATGGTGTGGATTCCAACATTTGTTGGAACACTTATTCTTTTATGATCTGGATTAGAAGAATAGTTCTTATATCACTCTGAGGAGTGAGTGACTTATTCAACACCATGCATGATTACTCATATGAAGTATGGCTTCAAGAGATGATGCAATTGATGCTATCAGATGATATTGATAGTAATGATGGTGCTCATGATTTAATCATGAGATATCCTGTGTGGATATGATGATTCTACTAGTTGAATGATATGTTTGAGCTCAAGACCATTGCTTTCAATACCTCCCTAGCTAGGAGGGAGTGTTGATATTATGGTAGTTGCGGGAGGTATTAAAACTCCATGTGTAACCTTGAAAAGAATAGAATATTCTGGGAAGGAAGAAGAAACCCTAAAGCATTAGACATAACCCTAGAAGACAAGTCGACTAAAGAAAATAATCAATATTGAGTTTTTTATACTCCAGAAAGAGAAGTTGGCCCAAAAAAATAAGGAAGAGAAGTATAAATACAGGATGCTAGAGCTCATTTGGACACATACAACTCACAACTGAATAAATCTAGTGCGCACTGCAGCAATTTAGTAAGTGCGCAAGTCTGGAGAGTAGCTACAACTGCAACCACTGCAACTTGTATTTCCAGTTTTAGGCTTGGAATTTCTCTTGGTTATGGTTTGGAATTTTTTCCTTGTGCACTAGATCTAGAGAGAGGTACGCTACATTTATTGGCTATTGGTTCTAGGGTTTCTTCTAGAATTATTCTCTCTATCAAGGTTAAGGTGCTTGGGAGTGGATTTGGCCTATGGTTGGGTGACAATATTTCTATATTGTCTATGGTTAAACGAGCACACCTATTATTTCTAATAGTTTGTTCCATGCAGTTGGGGTTGATCTCTATCGGTGTCACACTAGTACATATGACCAAATTTGCGACGGTTTTTCGTTGATATTGCTAGACTTATCCATCGCAATTTCCATGAAAGCCAAGTTTTTTTTTCATTGGAATAATTTTTTCTCTCTATCGACGATCCAGGTGTGCGTGGAAACATCGACGAAATTATCTCTCCACGTGTCACCACCTTCAAGTTCGGTTAACCCTTTGCATCGTCGCAATTATGACGAAACTGTGTCACAAGTACAATGAACAACCGTGGCAATTACGACGAAAATTTATGACAAGTCAAAAACTTATGAAGCAGATGTTGTATGTGTGACGAAAAACCATGACAACTTGCGACGAATACCCGTGGCAATAGCGACGACATTGATTCATCAAGACCAAAGTTACAACGAAGATGTTGTATGTGCGACGAAAACCTGTGGCAACTTGCGACGAAAGTTCGTCGCTATTGCCACGGTGGTCAAAATGCAATTTTTTTCTGACGAACTATCGTCGATATTGCGACGATGGAATAAATTTTAAATTTTTTTTTACACGAGATATGGTATTACCATATTACATTGTAATATGGTATACCATATTACAATGTAATATGGCATTATCATATTACATTGTAATATGGTAATGCCATATTAACCCACAATTAATTGCAAGCCAACATGAAGAAATATGAGCTTGGAAAACAATTATTGTTTTGTATGGATTTTGTAGTTAGAGGATGTGAATTTTGTATTGACCTA
>ML778217.1:673416-687723 GCA_009831015.1 Picea engelmannii
CTCTTTCGGGATATGCCCCCTCTACCCCTCATTATAACCAATTGTTTCATCCTTCACTAGTGTCTCAGCCGGTGACTTCAGACCCCACTGTTGAGTACTATTGGAAGGTCCAGTGCTATTTGAGAGGAAGGACGTTACGTCTTTTAGGACACGAGTATTTACTTTGTTTTGATTCCCCCACGCAGACAAAACCCTCTTACCCACATATATATGCTTCTTTCACATTTTATATATGATGCACAACTGATTACAGTTTGATTTGGATATATATATTGTGTAAACAGTCACAACAAAAGACTCTTGTTTCTATATTTCTCTCACCACTTTTGGCACACATTCACATAACTAGTCTGACTTCATAGGGGAACCACAGAACCCTCGTCGTTCACGACGCTTGCTCAACCTCCCTCCTATCTTAGGGGGAGTATCTGGTCGTACCCGCTCATCAATACCTCTTTCACACACTCCTGTGAGTGATACTATCTTAGGATCAGCTTTGCTTGGTTCTACATTACTTGGGTCTAATTCCCAAGGTCATCCATTCACTCGCTCTCCTTTGGACGGGAGCGGAGGACCCACTTCCTCTCAAGGAGGAAGCACCAACCCACCTAGTCCCCATCAAGGGTTAGTTTCACAACACACTATGGCTGGAGCTAACCCTCCCACCCCACTACAGATGCCATACTTGGCCTCTCTCAACATACCGGATCTCACCAAGCTGACCAATGATCCTATATTGCATGACGCCACATGGCCTGCAATGCCAACAAAAATTCCTTCAGACATCCCAAAGTTTGAAGGAAAGGAGGGGGATGACCCCGCCAACCATGTCATGACTTTTCATCTATGGTGTTATTCTAATAGCATCATGGATGATTCCATCAGACTACGACTTTTTCAACGCACACTTACTGGCCCGTCAGCCAAATGGTATGTCGAAGAAAAATCTGGGTCCCATGGGACCTTTGAGTCATTGGCCAAAGCCTTCTTGACATTTTTCCAATTACCCATCCGCCATGACAACGGTCTAGAACTACTCTCTAACTTCAAACAGACCTCAGCCACCCACATCGCTGACCACATTCATGAGTGGCGTAGGCGACGTAGTTTGTGTAAAGCAGAAACCACCAAGCAACAGTGCCTTGATTGGTTTCTTAGATCACTTGTCTCTATAGTTGGAAAGGATGTCGCTTCCACCTTCCCGCAATCTGAAGAGGAAGCCATCAGTAAGGCCCAACAATATGACCTTATCTATGCACAGTCAGGGTACTTATACACGGTACTCCCTGATCTTCTAAAACCTGTGCCATTTGGCCAAGACAAACCTGGGATGTTTCACTCCGCAGACGGACTAATAGGTGCCACCACACACCATGGTCCACAACCCCAACCACCACCGATGTATGGAACACCCCAATACCCGCGTGCATATGGGGGCACTCCTTATTACCCCCCACTAGCTTATCAACAACCATATCCTGTTGCTATACCTCCACCTATCAGTGGACCACCACAGGCACCTCCCATACATCCACCTCTTCCAGCCACTAGTGGTACTCCCTCAACATCAACTTATAGTACTAGCGAAGGCGCTACACCTTCCTATGTACCCTATGGCTCAGTACCACCACAAAATCCATACTTCCCATTTCCAAGTCCTCCACAACCCATGCCACCCCCACACCCACATGCGGGGGTACATTTTGTTCAACCTTCGGCTGCTCAACAATATCAAAATTTTGAACAGTTGAACACAACCAACCCAAATCATCCTTCGAACAACACCAGGAAGAAAGGACGGAATAGGAATAACAATAACTCAGGTCAAGGCGGGAATCAACCCCCACAGCACCAACCCACTGGGGGCAACCAGAACCAAGGGAACCAAAACCCCCAAGGGGGCAATAACAACAAACACCCAGGGCGAAATAATGTTAAAACCATCCAACCTTGTGCTCTTTGTGGCGAGTTCGATCATTACACTCACCATTGCCCCCAGATCTCTGATTTCAAAAGGCTGAAATACTCGAGTAGTCTTCCCCATACCCCTGCACAAAATACCCCTCAACAGGCACCACAACAGTATGTGCAACAACCCCCTCCTACCGTGATGCAAAACCCTATCCCACATCAAGGTGTGATAAACACCCAACAGGACACGCAGCATCCCCCACCTCAGGTGGGCCAATACCATAACCCGAACAATCCAACAGAGCGAACGATTCTCCTCACCAGTGAGGAAGAAATTATTCTGCAAACACGCAATCGTTAGTATCAGACATCATCTGAGTCTACCCCTATCTCTCTAGAGACAAACCCTATACCGACGGGACACCCGTTGGTGATCCCTCGCCCTTCCGCCGAACCACCATTACGCATCCCTCACATCCC
Organism: Picea engelmannii; assembly: GCA_009831015.1. Taxonomy (NCBI): domain Eukaryota; kingdom Viridiplantae; phylum Streptophyta; class Pinopsida; order Pinales; family Pinaceae; genus Picea; species Picea engelmannii. Next base: position 675,808 of record ML778217.1, read on the forward strand.
CTTGCGCAGGAATGTTCACAACCCACAGGCTAGAGCCGCCCACAACTATAGCTTGGTCGACGACTTAGCACAATCCCCGTCTGCCATGTGAGTCTTGGAAGTCCTCCAGACTTGTCCTACACAACGGAAATCTCTACTTTCCGCCTTGGGGGCAGTCGACCCTGCAGATACTAGACTCATCACCTTTGATCTTGACAATAGCGAACCTCGTCTCCCCACCTTGGTCGCTATTCAAATACCAGTAAAGATACGGAATATCACAGTTCATCGGTGTATCATCGATGAAGGTGCATCTACATGCATCATGTCCAAAACAGTATGGCAGAAACTTGGTTCCCCGGAACTCATACCCTCTGCCATCACATTAAGAGCTTATGACGAACGACCATCATCTCCTGAAGGACTCTTCCAAAATGTCCCCATTGAGCTCGGAGGAAAAACTGTTCTCATTGATATCGAAGTTATTGACGCTCCACTCGATTACAATATCTTGTTCGGACGTAGCTACATGTATGCTATGAAGGCAGTGGCATCATCCGTCTTTCGCACAATCATGTTCCCCCATAACGGAAAGATTTTCACCATCGACCAAGTCTCACATTATGAGCCAAACCCATCTGCCAATCTCAATAACATTCTTCCCCTCATTCACACCAACAACGACACATACCCACTCGTAGAGATGGGTCCTGGGATCTTCAAAGATCCATCCTTGTTAGGGACATACCATGGAGCACCACCACTCCTTCCCCCTAACCAAGTCTGCGTCATCTCATCTGACGGAACTCACACGGAGGATGCTCGTCCTCCTCAGAAGGCTTCAGTCATTCCTGACGTCTCAATAGTCGCAGAAACACTCCCACATGAGCCTCCTGCACACGCGTAAACCCCTACGGTCCACGAATCCACATCCCCTCAAGGGCCTAATCCCATTTAGGATTCAGTTCCCCGACCACTCACTCAAATTCCCTTCTTTTACCCTCCACCCGGTATAGAAGCTTTCCAGGTAGCCGCAAAGCTCACACTACCTAATATGGTGTTAGCAATCCCAGTGTGGTATTTACATCCACCTGATATGGTCCCTCGCCCACAGGAAGGCCTCCCAATGACGATTCCCGTCCTCACCCCCACTACCCCCATACTCCCTACCCCCCCTGCTACAGCTGGAGGCAGGAGAAAGAAGAAAGAGCCCACAGCTACAGTTCCTCCACGCATCCCACCACCTTGCGCACTTTGTGAGAAGGAGGGACACCAAACCAACAACTGCCCATCACTACCGGAATTACGGAATTTGATTCCCCTCAATCAAACTATCACCACACCTGTCACTACTGCTAGTACTACTACCACCCAACCTTCCAGTAGTAAAGGGTTGAGGACCAAATTTGCGTGTGCTATCTGTTCCGAATATGGCCATTACACTTATCATTGCCTAGCACTGCCATGCTTTCGGCAGACATTAGCGACCGTACGCCAGAACTTCCAGAACAACCCACGCCCTGCTACGTCCTCTTCGACTATTACTGACATTCGCTATGTCACCACTTCCGTCAATGAACGTATGAGATGCCCTTGTTCTCTCTACGATTCATTAACTCACTTTACACACCAGTGTCCTATGATCCTCACATACAGGCAACGCCAATTGACCCAGCGTCACCAATCCGCAGCAACGGTAATTGACATTACTTCGTCACTTGAGGATCTTCATGTCATTTCTCCAGACCCCGAGGCACTCCCAACGCCTCCATGGTTCTTATATGACATCTCTGAGGATTTACCCTGCAACCCCCCTAACTCTCCTACTCATTCCCCTACGGAGACTCTCCACCCAACCACCATAGGTACCCCTCAGTATTTCAACATATGGTTTATGTTGAGTGAACCCTCATCATCTCCTAGCATCACCCCCTCTGTTTCTTCAGTAGGGGGCAATCACACTATCACTGAAGTCACTCCTCACGATCCATTATATTCCCGTCATTTCCAAAGCGACGAAGAAATACTGGAAGAGCTACAACGCCCAGACTTTCCCTGGGATACACTACATCATCGTGCACTCTTCCTTCCACAGGAAGCCCTCATACCTCCTAGCCAAAACCCCATTTACGCGGTCGAAACCAAAGATTTTATCCCATCCGGGCCTATCGATTGGTTCAACAATCCCATTCCCTCCCCTGACTCTTTTGAAGAAGGTAATATGGCAAACATTTCCCCCACCATCAAAATCGACATTTCCATTAAAAATGGCATCGCCGAAGAAATCATCATTGGAGCCGCTTGCACTCCACAGGAAATCACCGCATACAAAGCCCTCTTCCAAATATATCGGGATATTTTCGCCTGGTCATACACGGAGATGCCTGGCCTCGACCCATCTATTGTCGAGCATCACATCGACACCTGGCTTGACATCACACCAGTTCGCCAGAAGCAACGACCGCTACACCCATCCAAGGCTGCGGCTATCAAAGCCAAAATTGACAAATTACGCATGGCCAAGTTTATTTACCCCATCGCTTACACTTCATGGGTTTCCAACCCTGTACCCGTCGACAAAAAATAGGGCACCATCCGTGTTTGCACAGACTTTCGCGATCTCAATAACGCATGTCCAAAAGACAATTTTCCAACGCCTTTCATCGATCAAATTATCGACGACTGCGCCGACCACGAGGCTCTCTCCTTTATGGATGGATTCTCTGGCTATAACCAAATTCAAATCCACCCAGTCGATCAGTACAAAACCGCATTCATTACCCCGTGGGGTACTTTTGCATACCGTGTCATGCCCTTCGGCCTAAAAAACGCTGGCGCAACTTTCCAGCGGGCCATGACATACATATTTCATGATCTAGCTGCAATCATCCTCGCCTACTTGGATGACCTCACAGCTCGATCCAAGAAATGTACCCAACATCTCAATGATTTACGAATCATCTTTCAATGGTGTCGTCAATACAACATCCGCTTGAACCCTCTCAAGTGCGTGTTTTGCGTCACCGCCGGGCGACTCCTCGGTTTTATCGTATCACAAAGTGGTATTACCGTGGACCCCCTCAAAGTTAAAGCCATCATCAAAATTCCACCTCCTCGAAATTTACGACAACTACAGAGTCTACAGGGCAAAGCTAACTTCCTCACACGCTTTGTTCCAGATTACGCCATACGTGCACATGGTTTCCTTCGCTTACTTCGTCACGACATCCCCTTTCACCGGGACAACTATGCCCAACAATCATTTGACGATCTCAAAGAAGCACTTTCAAATGCACCCTTGTCTAGTGCACCTGACTACAATCGAGACTACATCCTCTACGTATCAGCATCAGCTATATCAGTAGCCGACGTCCTCGTCCAGCTCGACGATGACAATCGTGAACATGTCATTTACTACGTTAGTAAGAACCTCTCGGGACCACCCTTGAAGTACAAACACGAAGATAAACTTGCTCTTGCAGTTGTCCTCGCAGTCCAGAAACTGTGCCATTACATTCTGCTTCGCACCACAAAGGTCGTCGCAGATTCAAACCCTATGCAATATTTTCTCATTCGTCGACAAGTTAACAGAAAATTCGCTCGATGGATCGTTATCCTCCAGGAATACGACCTCGAGTTCTCAATACCTAATATTAAGAAGGACCTCGTTCTCGCCGAACTTGTCATGACCCTTCCCTCTGACACCACCAGTCCCCCTGTCAATACCGACTTTCCTAACGAACATCTCTTTTACATTGCCTCAGATGATCCTTGGTATGGCGACCTCCTCGTCTACCTACGCACTCAAAATTTCGGTAACCATCTATCAAGAGATGATCGTCGGCGCATTAGCCATCAGGCCCCCCGCTACCTCCTCATCGGAGACATCCTATATCGGCGGGGCATCGACACCATTCTTTGTCGTTGCCTGACTATTAACGAGGCCGACAGAGTCTTAAACGACTGCCACAATGACGCTTGTGGGGGCCATCTTTCGGGTATATCCACGGCTCAAAAAATTATCCGAGCCGGTTACTTTTGGCCTACCTTATTTCACGATTGCATTCATGCCGTAAAACGATGTGAGTAATGTCAGCTCTATGCCAACAAATCCCGGGCTCCCCCCGCTCTTCTTCACCCTGTCATTACGGCCGGCCCCTTTTGTAAATGGGGCATCGACTTTATGACTTGTAATCCCCCCTCCAACAATTGTCAGAAATACATTGTTGTCGCCGTTGATTACTTCACCAAATGGGCCGAAGCTATGCCCACTTTCAACAACTCCGCTGACACTGCAGCCCGCTTCTTCTTTAACCACGTCATATCCCGTTTTGGCATACCTCTCCAACTTGTTTCCGATCATGGGAAACACTTCGAGAATGATATTTTCGTCGAGCTCTCATCTCGGTTAGGCTTCTCTCATGAGTTTTCCTCACCATATTACCCTCAGTCAAACGGACAGGTTGAGGCAATGAACAAAATCCTCAAGACCATGTTACAGCGCACGGTTAATAAACATAAAACCAATTGGCATCATATGTTATTTTCCGTGCTATGGGCTTATCGAACGGCTGTAAAGGCCGCTACAGGTTTCACGCCATTTCATTTAGTCCATGGGGTTGAGGCAACTCTTCCCATCGAGTGCGAAATTCCCACCCTTCGCACCGCAATTGAGCTATTACCTGACACTGCTCCAATGGAGCAACGCTTGCTGAACTTGGAGTCGCTGGATGAAGATCGTCGATATTCATTACAGAACAATGAGGCAGCTAAAAAACGATCCAAATCTACCTTTGATCGCCATGTCAACTTTCGATCATTCCGCGAAGGCGACCTCGTCCTGGCCTATGATATCGCTCATTATACCTTTGGCCATGGAAAATTTGAATCACTTTTGCATGGCCCTTACATCATCCAACATTGCCTCACCAAAGGCACATACATCCTGGCCTCCCCCGAAGGTCTCTCACTCAAGGAACCCGTCAATGGGTTATACATCAAGAAATTTTATGCTTAAAAGTAGTCATACTACTTTAGGTTATTTTTCTTTTTCTAGTATTTTTAATATTTTTTCTCTCACCTCTCTCATCTAAACTATCCTTTGTGCTATTGACAGATGCTTCCTCCACCAGCCTGCCACATTGGGTACGTCGACGGCGCGAGCCGTTGGAAACAAAATCTCGCTTCAGCGACTTGGGTTTTATATACCCCCTCACATGAAATGCTACATTCAAGCGACATCTGTTTGGGACCAGCGACCAACAACCAAGCCGAATACACTGCGGTCATTGGCCTCCTGGCTGACGCCCAGCGTCATCATATTCGCCACCTTAGCATCTTCCTTGACTCTCAAATAGTCGTTCTCCAGCTCAACAATGTTTACCGTGTACGCAATCCGTGCCTCTTTCGCAAATACCTGTAGGTTAGATTATTATCTCGACATTTTGATTCCATTACATTTACACATATTCCAAGACAATTGAATCAAACAACAGATGAAATAGCTAACATGGTGTTAGATTGGCATATATCACATCAAGCTACACATACATAAACATCTAATAAATCCTGTCACATCACATAGAAAGAATCGACAACATCATCATCAACAACAAATACATGTAGACAACGTCAGGATCTCAAAAAATATGTATACTCATATATATATATATATATCAAGGCCTATCCGACCATCCGAATGTTTAAATACAAAAAATACATACGCCCGCAGGCCAGTGGCACACCTCGGTACAAAATCGGCTCACCAGCCTATATACAACAAAAAACCAGTATACCTCATACATACATTAGGGTGCCTCTATCGCACCCCCACCTACTCCTCCCTCAGGAGGAGGTGGTGGCCCACCCCCACCCATCCCATGCGGTGGTGGTGCACACCCATAGGACCCTCCTGCCCCGGTGGCAGGCGTCCACTCATCATCGCGGCGAGCACAGATGCTCGTCGCACTATACTCCTCCATGGTGGCGGTACTCCTATACATTGCCTCAGGAACCCCTTGTCCTGGATACGGATCCACATGCCCTCAGGCACATCCTGTAACACCGTCTCAAGACGACGGCGTAGATCATCAAAATCTACTCCGGCTGTCGCCGGAGGAGCATGTGATGGCCCTGCACCAGGATCGTCGAACCGACGCCTCCTCGCTGCCCTCTCGGGCTCTGCTGGTCACTCTGCGGCCTCATCCAACTGACGCCTCTCTCCATGCGACAGTCTCTCTGGCTCTCGCTGAACGACACTCTCTACAACTCCACCTCGCGCCCGCAAGGTGCCACATCTGCACATGCAACATACAACAACACAAGATCGTATCAACATCTATATCACATACATATGAACTGATATCTAAAAAAATCATATAAATAAAAAATATACACAAATACACAACATACCTCGATGGTCGAAAACCTCCCCAGGAGGCAACACCATGTCCGGGTCCCCCCGGAAGTCCACCCCAGCATAGGGGTATCGAAGTATCACTTGCGACATCTGCCGCCATATCTGTGCCACCTGCACTGTAAAGTAATGCCCACCTTCACCACCACCGTGGTGAACCAAAACTGATGACCACCACCTCAGGCGTGACTCTTGTGCCCCCGGTGCCTCTAATAGAACCCTTGGGCGCAACATCGACACCCTCTCCAAGAACCAGGCTACCAGGATAGAACCAAAGGTGAACTCTTCTGTACCTGTGGACCGACATCGATCCAACTGCGCGATCATCCGCGCATGTAATGTCAGTCCCCATGCGAACCGCTCACGACCCACCACCACCCTCTCCAGCACCAGCAGCTGGCCACCACTAATCCGTTGGGTCTCCAGTGACCCATAGACACGAACAATCATCGCCGCTATGCAATGATGCGCCAGGGAATCTATACCACTCACACTCACTACAGTCCCAGACATGTAGTTCTCGCCTGAGCAATATCGCTCGACGATCTCCGACAGGGGTGTATCCCTCGACAGCATAGGCTCTGCCGGTAGAGGCGTCCCCCGGAAGGGGAGCCCAGTCAAAAAATAGACATCCTCCACCGCAGTGAAGGGGATCTGCTCTCCTCGCACGAGGAAGCAGTGCAGCTCCAGACTCCACATCTGGAGCAAGAACTAGAGTAAGTACTCCTGTGCCCGTATCACCGGGCACTCAAAAAACTTTAGCAACCCACAGGTTGCTAAAGTCGCTCGCACCTCAGGCCCTGCATTGGCCACTGCATATCGTAATTGCGACCAGTCTCGCTCACGCCACCGAACAGCCATAGTCAATGCTAGCCACCTGCACACAACGTAGAGTCCTATATCAGCATATGCAACCATCAAATGCATCAAAGAGAATCATTTTCCCCCCTTCAAAACTTGCCTCAAAGGCGTGATTTTTTCACCCACAAGCGCGCACACATGCACGCCTGTTCACTATACAGGCGCGCATATGTGCGCGCCTGTTCACTACACAGGCGTGCTACTGAGCGCACCTGTTCACTACACAGGCGCGCTTCTGAGTGCGCATGTCCATCATACAGGCGCACATATGTGCGCGCCTGTACAACCCACAAGCGCGCACTTATGTGCGCCTGTTCAACTCACAGGCGCGCCCATAGGGCGCACCTTAAATTACCCTACCCGCGCACCCATGCGCTCATATTTAGTGGACAGGCGCACACGTGTGCGCGCCTTCCACTGAATCGACCATGCATGCGGGCCCACATCCTATATAAATTCCCCTCAAACCCCCCTGTACGGCCCCCCATACCTACCCTGCCCAAAAATTGGAAACCTATTTCTATGCAGGATGATCAGACCACTAACCTGACACTCGCAAACCACCGATCGGATACCTCGTGCTCCCTGAAACTCCAAATCTCCTCTGCAATCTTCTCATCCAGTCACTGTAGCAGTAGGTACAAATGAGGTGGCAATGTGGGCCCTACAGCTATATATAGGCCTTTTGCCACACTTCCACTCACCATTCCGGGAGCCCAAGGTGTCCATTTTTCAAACCGTCTTCAGCCACGGGATCAACATCCCACCGCCTACTTCACGACTGTCCCTGGGTCACTTTTCGTCCTAGGCCCCCGGGGCACCCTTTTTTCCATATCATGGTCAGGTACGCACGTGCATAGTCACATTTGTCAAATACATGCTCATATCTTTGATTCTCTTCAGATATAGTTCACTTTGGGTATTTGGTTGTTATGTGTGCAAGTACTCACTCATCAGTCACTGACATCATCCCTTCAGGTATATATATTCAACACTGGCATGTAGTCTCCCCCGTGGTATTGTATTTCCATTTCCAGTCACACCCTCTGATATTTTCCTTTAGGATCATCATTCCCGGCTCTGCAGTACTCACACCTCCATTTGCATCTACGGTACTTTTACCCGGTAGCTTTCTCACCCACATGAGTTGTCCCATTCATAACACCTTTTGGCACTTTTGACACTCATGCTTTTCTTCATTACCCTTTAGGTATGGGAGTCCCGATAGTCTTTCATAACGTTGAGGATCAACCACATACTTCTTCTCCTCATTTTTCTAGCTTCCCATATGGACTCCCAGATCATCTCTTTGTGGTTCTATTCTTTTTACCTGCACCTCCGCAGGATCATGAACCCTCCATTCATCCACCATCAGTTTGCCCATCTGCAAACCTATCTTCATTTCACCTACCTCATACAGAGACTCACCAATGGGGCCCCCACCCTTCATCTGTTTTCCATGAAATTTCTGCCCTCCCTAGGGCACTCGTTTCACACTGGGGCACCCGTTTCTGTATTTGTACATTTTCCCCAAATTATTCATTATTTATTGTACAAACGCCTTTATTTTCAAAAAATTACATTTTCTTTTGTCGTCACCGTTGTCGACTTGCTTCCTATTTGGCCAAACACAACCCATGTCACCCTTGGTTGGAGCATTTCTTCTCATTTTCCCTTACCGGCATCGTTCATATCTTCAGAGCACTATATAGGTCATTTACCTCTACCCTCTGAATTTGTTCACCTTGTCCCGCCTCTGGCACAACTTATCACTAGTATTTTCTTCCTCGTGACACTCGACCTTGTTACACATTTGCGGCCACTTTTCCAGCTCATACATCCTCCAACCAAGGGCAGTCTTGAGTCTTCCCACTTCTTGACTTCGTCTATGCACCTCTGCCACTTCTTCACCTAAGTATATTCTATGAAGCTCCTTTCTTCTGGGAATCGCGTTCCCCTTTTGTCGACAGCAACACACTTTTTCCAGAAGGGCGAAAGTATCTTGATTCTCATTCTTCATTTACTGAGAGATCTCGGACGGCACAGGGTGAAACACCATTGCGCCCTGCTGTTGTTGGCCCCCATAAAATTCGACGCCAACACTTTCTCATGTTATGGTGGGTCTTACTTTGCGACTGTTACAGTTCTTTTTATCATTTGTCGAAGACCTCTGAACCTGGTAGGGCCATCAATGCCCACATCATCATCGCTATTTATTACCACGATCATTGCCTATTTGTTCAGAGTATATATTCCTTTGCAAAATTGTTTTCTGCCTTTATTATTACCGCCCCCGAGGGCACTACAGTCATCTACACCAACACTTCCGTCATCTTTTGTCAGAGTTACATAACACGAACATGGGACATGCCCGTCTCATTTGTACATAGTTGTATATTGCTAAGCACCTTCTGGAAGGTCGAGTTCTACCGGTTCCTTTCTTCTCCAACGGATCGCTCTGAACGGTCTCACTATTGCTCTCTCTTACACACACCATTCTCAGTACAAGAAACATTGATGGATTTCGGCTATACGCATGCTCCTAACCTCATCCATCAGGGGGCATCTATTATCACTGAAATTTTGTCCGCACATGGCGACAAGAACTCAACATCGTCAAACAGGAATGAAGTCATTCATGGCACTGAATTAATTTCACAGCATTGCAAAAGGGTCAAAAACTATACAAAGCAACCAAAAATTGAAGGGCGCTTTACAAAATTTGGGTGCGCGTGCATATGCGCGGAACATGAACGTACAATGCGCGCACGACGCGCGGCTGTTGGCGCAAAAACCCGCGCACCTGCTAAACGGTGCATTTATGGAATTGGTCGGCCTCCCAACCACTTCTGGATTAGCTCCCAAGCCGATTTGACTCCCAAATCTGAGCTGAATCCACATGGTAGGCTGTTCAAAGACCTAATTAAGCCCTAAAGAGCCCCTTTTCACACCTCAAAGGAGTTACATAATCACCCAATGCTATGCTATAAAAATCCATGAAGAAACATCATTTTCTCAAGGAATTTCATGTAATGTTATGCTACTTAGATTGTTTTAAGGACTCACTCCTTGACAATAACACATTAACACCATTTCATTGAGCCATTCACCTCTCCATTGAGTGAATGTGCTTGGAGTTCTTTCACCATCATTCTCATTTTCTTATTGTAAGGAGAGCAAGTTTGTGAGGGCACAAGAGCCTTCCATTGGAGGAAGAAGGAACCACAGTTCCCTTCCTTCATTGTGCTTTGATTTCATCAATTGATCAGCCTAAAAACATTGGTGATATTGGTCTTGTTATCTTTGTTATTTCTTTATCCATATGCTCATAGTTTTAGTTTAGTTCTTGATTATAGTTTTGTTTTGTTTTCTCTAACCCTTTCCTCTACAGCTGTCATGCTCAGCAAGACCCAACTGGGCATGTAAGAACCCTTTATTTGCTCACCAAGTGACGAATTGGGTGCAAACACCAATAACAAAAACATATATTTTTTTGCTACTATTAAATAAATATTAACCACAGTTAATCATTTAAATCTTACTATTCGGGCTTTGATTTTTCCGTAGCCACCCTAGCCTATTTTATGCTGGCCGTGTTTTTCCACTCTGGCCTTTGTTTCTTTGGATGTGTCTGGTAGCCTACATATGGAATTTTTGAAAAAAATTAGATGTCAGAATTGTTACTTAAAACAGGAAAGAAAAACATAAATGCTCATATTTCACTGATAATATGACATGTGTTGTACCTTGCTTGACCAACTCGTGATTGTCGTCCTTGTTTTTTAAACAAGTTCTCCTTTGCATCCTCTATTAGCGCCTTCCACTCTTTCTCGGAAACCATGGGAGGGTGCTCGTGCTTTAGGTCTATTTGCAATTTATCCCTATACTAGGCCCTAGTGTATTTTAAATTCTCACCGGCTAACTTTGTAACTACTTTCTTGTTGAAAGTGTTGCCGAACAAGTTCACCATGTGATCTATTAAATCATCTTTCTTTTTTCTATCTTGGCCATTCCACCATGTGCGAATGGTGGGGTCAAACAACTCCAATGCTGTGTTATGTAAGTTTCTATAGAAAACATTGTTTCCTGCAGTAACGTATTATCCATTAATCAATTAATAATCTCAACAAATGTCCATTTCAATTTCATTAAAAAAATGAATCAATTAATGGGACAATTACCTGCAATCTTCTGAATCTTTATCGGAACACATGCATCATCCACCAGAAAGGTGACATCTAGTGATCCAGTGCTTTTAATTCGTTCTGCTCCATGCAGAATAGTATCCTATGCACCTACACTATGTTCCTCTCCGGAGTCATCATGTGGAGTCCCAGGATCTGGCTCATCATGCTCCGGCATGTCATGCCGGTCAAAATCACCCCGCTCATCAATGGATTCGAGGGGAACCTCAGGAGGCTCAAAAAGCCTCACTTGCACTTTGCTATGTCGACCTTTTTTTTGCATTGGACCCTCATTGCTACCTATAGCAGTTGCAGGATCTATAGGTTCCCCACACACGGGGTTTAAAAACTCCTACAAACATAAAACTTTTCTTTATCAGATCATATACAAAATATAAAACTAAAAAATGGATATGAAATTGTCATAGCTAATAAAAATATGTAAAGATGCCACTTACCCCATAATTAGTTATTGTA
>ML778217.1:690099-701233 GCA_009831015.1 Picea engelmannii
ATCTTCAGTTGCATGTGAGTTCATTGATTAACTAAACTCTCACTAGTGCATGTTTAGTTACAACTAGTACAACTGATCTTAACTCACTTAACTACACTTATAATTCTGTTACAAATCCAACTCACTCAGTTATGAATGAAATATAGATTAATATTTATTGCCTAATTTATTTAAGTGAAAAGTAAATTAGACACATGTTTCTTGTTGACTTTTCAACACTCCCTCTCAACAAGAAAGGGATTATCCTTCACCCCAATCCTATCTCTATGATATTCGAATTTTCTCTTGGTGAGCGCCTTCATCAGAATGTTGGCATCCTGATCTTCCATAGGAATGTGTTGAAGCAACATGATTTTTCGTTGCACATAATATCTGAGATGATGATATCGGATATCTATATGCTTAGATCTATCATGAAACACATGATTAATCGAGAGTTTAATGCAACTCTAATTATCACAATAAATCACTATCGGATCTAAATGTGAACCAAACAAACCAACCAAGATCTTCCTCATCTAGATAGCCTCACATGCAACTTGGCTCACTGCCATGTATTTCGCTTCCACTAAACTAAGTGCCATGGATCTTTATTTCCTGCTGTACCAAGAAACAACTGTAGATCCGATACTAAAGATCCCCCCTGATGTGCTCTTTCTGTCTGTTGGGTTGCCCGCCCAATCTGCATCCATGAAGCCATGCAACTTCACCTCATCCGTCTGTCTGTACCATAATCCATACTCAGATGTGTCCTTCAGATATCTCAGGACATGCTTACCCACCTTCCAAAAGAGTTTGTTAGGCTTAACCATCACTTGACTTAGCTGGTTAACCGTGTAGCAAATGTCTGGTCTCGTGTTCACTAAATACATTAGTGAAACCACTAACTGTCGATAGACAATAGCATCCACTACTTCTCCAGAAGTAACATCCTCTTTCCTCCAATTTCCTGGAAGAGGAGTATCCATGGGTTTGCAACCATCCATGTGAAACTTACCCAGTATCTCTCTTGCATACTTTCCTTGAAACACAAAAAGTTCACCATCTCGCTGCCATATTTCCAAACCAAGGAAATAATGAAGAAGGCCCAAATCCTTCATCTCAAACTCCTTTGCAAGGTCATGCTTGCATGAGTGTATCAGCTGCTCATCACCAGTCATTATTAAATCATCAACATAAAGAACAATGATTAAAAGATTACCCTCCACCACAATTTGGTATAGGTTTGCATCCGCTTCACTTTTGGTGAATCCCAATCCAGTGAAATAGCTGTCTATCTGAGTGTACCAAGCACGAGGTGCTTGCTTCAACCCATACAGTGCTCTCTTGAGTCTTCACACATGCGACTCTCTATCAAAGGTCTCAAAACCTTCTGGCTGCTCAATGTACACTTCTTCCTCAATGATCCCATTGAGGAACACAATTTTTACATCCATCTGATGAATGCGCCAGCCCATCTGCGCTGAGAGTGCAAGGATGGATCTTATGGAAGAGTACCTTGTGACAGGTGCAAAGGTCTCACCATAATCTATCCCCTCGATCTGTGAGAATCCCTAGGCCACAAACCTAGCCTTGTATTTCTCCACACTCCCATCAACAACTTGCTTTACCTTGTAGATCCATCTCGAACCTACCACTGATTTATCAATTGGTCTTCGGAAAATTTCCCATGCACTGTTTTTGACAATGGAGTCATACTCCTCTACCATAGCATAAACCCAAGTGGGGTCCTGCACTGCTTCCTGAAAGGAATATGGTTCAGTCACAATACGTTTTCTCATGAGAGCCATGTATCTAGCAAATCGATCAGGAGACTGTCTCTGTCTGCACTGTGAAGTAGGGGATCCTACATTCTGTGTAGCATCTAGTCTCAATCTGTCAACTTCCGTGGTGCACTTTCTGCCATTTCTGATGGATGGATCTACTTGAATGGTTTCCTCCACTCCATGAACCTCCTCATGTGGCTGATCCACATCTTGAGACTCATCTTTGGGAACCAATAGTTCCTCTTTTGCATGCAAGTCTAGCTCCCTCTCAAGCGACAACCGCATGGATTTCCCCTCATCGAATTTTATATCCCGTCACATAACAGTCATCTTACTGTTCAAAAAATACACACGATAATTATGGGGTGTTTCTATGTACCCCACAAATATCCCAACTTCAGCAGTCGGTTCCAGCTTCTTCCTGGCATCCTTGGTCACATGCACATAGACAGATGAACCAAAAATTTTAAAATGAGAAACATCAGGTTTATTACCAGTAAAATCTTCTTCAGGTGTACTCATGCCAAGTACTCTATGAGGACAATGGTTCTGCACATAAACCACAGTATTTCATGCTTCTTCCCACAAATGCATTGGTAGGCCCTGATCATGCAACATCGCTCGTGTTGCACCTACGATCATTCTGTTCTTTCTCTCCATGACCCCATTTTTCTGTGGGTTGTGAGGCTCTATGAGTTCTCTTCGAATTCCTTCTCTGCTGCAGAAGTATTTGAATTCATTAGAGATGTATTCTCCACCATTATCGCTCCTTAGAGCCTTCACTTGCTTCCTCGACTCTTTCTCCACCAATGCTTTAAACTCATAGAACTTTGAGAATGTTTGATCCTTCTTCTGCATGAAGAATATCCATCATTTATGAGAAAAGTCATCAACAAAAATAACATAATACCTATGTTTTGTTGTTGAAGCAACCTAAAATGGTCCACATACGTCCGTGTGAATTCTCTCCAAGATCACTGAAGCACGGTTCTCCTTTTGATGAAAGATGGACTTTACATACTTCCCCAGGGTGTAACCCTTGAACTGATCTAACTGAGCAAGTGTTCCCCTTGGAAGTCCAGTAGATATTTGCTGCATGATCTTCAAGGCTCCATGATGAAGATGTCCCAATATCCTGTGCCATAATTCACCCTCATCCTGGCTCACCACTTTTTCTGCCTTGCCTATCATGGCACTGCAGCCATCTACCTCTAGCATGTAGAGATTCTTAACTGGAATCCCTATCTTCTTGACTTGACCTATTGATTTATGTCGCAGGTAGGCTTTACCACTGCTAAAAGAAACATCATAGCCTCTATCCTCCAACATTGCGACTGAGACTAAGTTTTTCTTCAGACCTGGAACATGCATACTATTTTTCAATTGAAATGGTTTACCTGACTCCCTCTGAAAGGTAATGGTACCAATACTAGTTGCACTGTATCGTCCATCATCGCCCATTTCTATATGCATTCTAAGATCTTTCTCTTCCAAGTCAATGAAAGACTCTTTATCTCCCATCATGTGGAAGGAAGCGCCACTATCCAAATACCACACTGATCCGGATGCACTTGAAGCCATGCATGCGATCAAAGAGAAATCAAGCTCAAATTGTGAGACAAGAGCCTCACCAGTTGCAGATCCAACAACCATCTTGTTCTTCTTCTTCTGTGGATAGTTAGTAGCAAGATGCCCATGTTCATGACAGTGAAAACACTTCACTTTGGAAAAATCCATCTTCTTAACTTTAGACTCGGATTTTGGATGGAATTTCTTCCCTTTCCCTTTCCTTGCCTTGGTAGTCAAAGCAAAATCCTCTTCATCATCACACTTTGATGAAGATCCATCTCTGGTGTTCCGCCTGAACTCCCCTTGCACTAGATCTGACCATAGTCATTCCCAATCCGACAATTTTTCCCTTCCATTGACAGAGTCTTGATAATTGTGCCAACTCTTAGGAAGCCCTAGGAGCGCCAAGCTCACCAAATCAGCAACAACGACTGTTATTCCCACACTTCCAAGATCATCTCAACATTGGAAAAACTTCATGAGATATTTTGAAATGGTGTCACCCTTTTCCATCTTTATATTCCTAAGTTTATCTTTGAGCGCCAATTTCCTATGGTCGCTACTGTTTTGGAACATATCTGTCAAAACCTTCCACATTGCATGTTGTGTGGTTTTCCCATGGAGACTTGAGACAATGTGGTCTTTTACTCCTTCCAACAGAATCCTCCTCACCTTCGCCACTTTCTTTTTCCATCCATCAATATTTGTAGTGTCTGTCACATCCGACTTAGGAACATCGTTGTCAATGTAACCCTTCAAGCCATTGTCTTCGAGCACTGCTTCCATCCTGTCCTTCCAAGCAATGTAGTTCGAGCTTCCCTCGAGTGCATACTCCAACCTCAAGCCATTGAAAGAAAATTTTGATCTTGAATCAAGTGTCCCACCAAGAAAATCTTGCAAATTCAAATGTTATCCAACCACCAAAACTCAACTGCTGCAATCCCTCTTCCCTGGGTGGTTCGCACCCCACCTGAGAGTAGCCTAAGGGAAGTTTGCACCCTGTCTGTGTGTAGCCTGCGAACTTGCCTGGGAAGTTCACACCCTGCTTCACTGTAGGGTGAGGGAAGTTTGCACCCTACTTCACTGTAGGGTGAGGGAAGTTCGCACCCTGCTTCACTGTAGCCTGCGAGAATGCCAATGAAGTTCGCACCCTGCCTTTGTCTAGGGTGCGAGAATTACTGTTCCTGAAAATGATGGTAGTTTTTAGTACTAGGGTTTGCACCCTGCTAGAAACGGGATTTGCGAGAATAAAATAATGTTTGCACCTCACTTTCGTGACTCCGTGGCCTCCGTCGCTCTGATACCATGTAGAAATTTCAATACACTTAATGTATTTCCTGCAATTCTCCTGATCTAACAATTACACCACTATTAAATACATAATCGCTTCTACTATTATTCTTGCAGAAAATTAAACCATGATCACAACCATAATCACAACCACAATCACAAAGTGAAATATCAAGAACACATAACACAAAAGTTTTACCAGGAAAGCGTAAAGCTAAAGACCACACTATCATATATTATGTATATCATGAATCATGAAACAATCTCATACAAAACTCTAATCCAAGAGCTCTCAGTACAATACAATCGTCTCACACTGTCATACACAAATCAACAAATACATGTGCCAATTCTCCGTGTCCAGACAACCTGCCTCCTCTGCACAATATCTACAATTTGAATTCTCACAATGAATTACTAACGAATTACCTAGTTTGCACATGCTCATAAGCATATTCACTGCATGTGTGATCAAATCACAACTGATAGCCAAACTGTCCCTTTCACCTATTATCTCAACTGGGTCTCCACTGGATCTGACATGCATGTAGTTAACCATGGTGAATCCAGTTGCATGTGAGTTCACTGATTAACTGAACTCTCACTAGTGCATGTTTAGTTACAACTAGTACAACTGATCTTAACTCACTTAACTACACTTATAATTCTGTTACAAATCCAACTCACTCAGTTATGAATGAAATAATAGATTAATATTTATTGTCTAATTTATTTAAGTGAAAAGTAAATTAGACACATGTTTCTTGTTGACTTTTCAACATAATGGTCTGACATACTCCATCAATTCAGTTACAGTGCCATAGACGACCTTTATGCCATCCATGGAAAATAACCCTAATCCATGTAAGGGCGAAGGAGCAATGCGATACATCCTCTTACCGATGAAGAAATCCGTGTCCACTTCAGGTAGCTCCTTAGGTGCCTATCGATGCACTAGATGTTTATACCTCAAGGGAAACTCAATGTCAGCTATGCTCCCATCATCATAATTACACAACCCTCCATTGGCAATAAAAAATTGCATGCGGGTACAAAATATTTTCCTTACCTTTTCCAACCTAGTTGATCTAGAACCGGTAGATCTAGTACAACATGTCTCACTTTCAACCTCTCTTAGTATATCTTGATCATCACTTGAGGAATATAGATCCGACAGATACCTATTTGGTGGTACCTACACTCATTAAAACAAGAAGATAAGTTATCGTGCGAATATAAGTTTGTGGTACCATATAAGTTTGTGGTCGCATATAGTTGCATATAGTTGCACAGTTGCATATAGTTGCACATAGTTTCATATAGTTGCATAAAGTTGCATATAGTTGCATAAGTTGCATATAGTTGCATAACTTGCATATTTTCATATAGTTGCATAGTTGCATAATAGTTTCATATAGTTGCATAATTGCATAAGTTGCATAAGTTTCATTGTTGCATAAAGTTGCATGTTTCATAAATTTTCATAAAGTTGAATAAGTTCCATAAAGTTGCATAAGTTGCATTGCTGCATAAAGTTGCATAGTTGCATAAGTTGCATAGTTGCATAAAGTTGCATAAGTTGCATAGTTGCATAAAGTTGTATAAGTTGCATAGTTGCATAAAGTTGTGTAGTTGCATAAGTTGCATAGTTGCATAACTTGCATAGTTGCATAAGTTGCACAAGTTCCATAGTTGCATAAACTTGCATATAGTTGCATAAAGTTGCATGTTTCATAAAGTTGCATAAAGTTCACAAGAGGATCGCCCAAAGGAAAGCCATTTTGGCAATAGGAGTGCCCAAAGGCAAGCCGTGTTGGCAAGAGGAGTGCCCAACCAACAAAATCGAAAGAGCCAGCGGCACGGGTGCAGTGGGAAAAAACCTTGGGGTTTCCCGAATGAAAGGCAAACTTAGGGTTTCCAGAGGCAACGCAAGGCAAGTTGGCAAGAGGGGCGCCCAAAGGCAATCCGAGTAAGCAAGAGGAGCGCCCAACCGACAAAACCGAGGAGCCAACGACACAACTCACATATGGGAAGAAAATTGGGGTTTCCCAAAGCTAATGCAAATGTGGGGTTTCGCTACGGCACACCAAGGCGAGTTGAAAAGATAGGCTCTCGAAGGCATGAAAAGAGGGAGAGCCCACATAAACGAAGGGAGTCCAAATGCAAGGCAAGAGGAGTTGGTAAATAGGGGGGGCGAAAGGCTAGGCAAAGAGAGTTGGCAAGATGGGCAACCACATAACAAAAATGTGAAGAAAAGAAAGAAGTGCGCGCAAAGGTGGGGCATTGCTATTTCGCAAGATGTGTGCTCGACCAACAAAATTGAAGAGTCAATGACACAACTCATGTGGGAAAAAATTGGGGTTTCCAGAAGGCAAGGAAGGGCGAGTTGGCTCTATTCTTTCCTTTCCCAGAAACTCGTAATTACATGAATGTTTTCGTCAACTTTAGAAGGTGGTGTATGTTATTTAATGAGAAAGGGATTAAATCTTAATCAAATGTAGCTAAAAATGAACCCAAAAACCACACACATAGGATCCACATAAGTAATGAAATGACATGTCCATTTTGAAAGGATGTAGTCTAATTGATCTATATTTTGGAATCTGACAAGACATTGTTGGATTTGCAAATTTGAGTGGTTAAGTTACCCATTGGGATGAAAGGATACCCATGGTGTTATGGGCACACTGCACCACTTGTAGAACTTTAACTAAACATATGCTATTTTTGTTGGTCTATGGGAAAAAAGAGGTGATGACAATATAATGTGTGATTTCAAGCATGTGGATTGTGGTGGCTTCATGTATGAATGAGGATGATGCTCCACTCTAAGAATGATTGAGTGACTTGGCATAGGTTCAAGGAGATAGAATCCTTTCCAAATTTCATCAAATGATTAAGAAGTGGAGACTAAAGGCATCACATGATTATAACATCAAGAAAAAAAATATGGTGGAAGGATATTTGATGTTTCTATATGGCAGTAAATACCTCAAGCATCCAAGGAAGTCAAAAATGCACTAGATTCTCATCCTTTATGCATCATAAAAATCACAAATGATCCAAGGAAGTTGCAAATGCATTGGCTTCTTAACCTTTTTGCATGGTGCAAATTAAAAATGAATGCATGCGTGTGGGAGTAGTCTTCACAGTAAAAAGATTGAGCCAACAATGTATTGAGTTTAATGCATCATTTTGATACATTGAGTTATTGGTTATAGTTTCTTCTTATGTGTTAGCTAATGAAACATGATATGGGGGGAGTAGTCTACGTTGTAGGAATATTGAGTAAACAATGCATTGAGTTTAATGCATTATGTTGAGTTTAATTTATATGTTGAGGTGTTGGTTTTGGTTTCTTCTTATGCATCAACTAAATAAACATGGTATGGGTGAAGAGTTAGGAATTATAACAAGGAGGATTTGTGGAAGGAAAAAATGATTGGATTGTAAGAAATATTGTGGGTCAAGGGTTTTGTGTATAATAATCATGTCTAGCTAAGGGAACTTAAGAATTTTTTGGATCTACCTATCTTGTCAAGCTTTAAATGTAGGGTTTATGAATGGTCATCGGGTGTAGGTTCAATTTCTACAATAATTTAGGGTTATTTTCTGAAGGAAATCACGCCCTAAAATACATCCATGTTGTTAGGGGATGATATTGAAGATATGGATGGGTAGAAACTTGGATTTTGGAAAAATATACCATATTCTTCATTACATAATAGTGATGAGAGTATTAATTCTCCTCACTTGAATAAATGTTTATAGTCAAGAACCCACTGTGAAGACTGTGGATAACAGTTAGGGTACTCACCATTCTTGCTACCCTCACGTGCCCTAGTCGTGTGCTCCCCTTTCTCCTCGCAGACTCACCCTTGTGTGCTCCCCTTTCTTCTCGCAGACAACTTGCCCTCGTCTGTCCTCCCCTGCTCCTTCTCACAGCCTAGCTTTTCTCCTCTCCACGCAGCCCTTGTGTGCCCTCACGTGCTCCTGCGCACAGCCTCCTCTCCTCTCCTTTCTCCTCTCCTCGCAGGCTATGGGGTATGGAAGCCGGCTACAAATTACAGGTCACGGTCGGGGTATGGATGTGGCCGGATATGCGCCAGTCCCTAATGGTCGGGGGGCTTCGTTTTTGTTTAAAAGTGTTTTGGTGTTGTTTTTTTATTTTATTTGTTAATTTAAATATATATATATATATATATATATATATATATTATTAATTTTGGTCTCCTTAGAATTAGGTTCTAATCAGGTGGGTGTCCCTATACATGTTCTTGCATTGACATCATGATCTAAATCATGCCATCTACACTTCAACACCCCTCTTAGTAATTGGTCCAACCTATTTCTCATATCTTCCATCACTTGATATCCTCCAGTGTCAATATCAACCCTCCTCCTTGGCCTTGATGGCCGAGGATCATCTAGTTCAACACATACAATGGTGGGCATTCCCCACTGGACTCACCAACACTATATATGTACACACATATAGTAGATTATTAATACCAAATATTGAAATATTCTACTCTATGTAATAAATTCTAAATGCATCTATACATATCGTTCGAGCCCCATATTCATCCAATTGGTAGCTGGGTTAGATGTAAGTCACCCTGGTAGTTCATCCCATCATATGGATAGTCCTTGATATGTATCATGAGCTGATCCAATGTGTGAAAAAATCAAGGTGAAACACATTCCCTTAAACCCTACCTCCCCATCATCTTAACAACTGACATGACCATTACATACTTAGCACTTTAGGACCTCCATCTCAGATACTGACATGTGGTTGAAGCATGGGTATGTTCTTATCCCTAGCACCCTTAATCCCTAAATTATATAACTACTAACCCTTGTAATCTCTAACCTTGAACTCTTATAACCCCTTATCCCTAACACATGTAATTGATATGATCCATAACCATTATAAGTTGTGTCACATGTTTCATCCTTAACCTCTATAAAATAATCCCTAACCCTTACATTCCATAATTTTTATAAGGATTATCAACTAATAACTATATACACTAATGTATGGAACCCTAAACCCATAACCTCTATAACCCTTAATCCTTTTCATCCTTAATGTTTAACCCATATCCCTTATAATCTATAAACCTTGTAACTATAATTTTTAATACTATTACGTACAACCACTATTACCGAGTAACCATCTAACCCCTAAGAACCTATGGCCATTAACCCTTATAATCACTATAATTTATTTCCCCAAACTCATTTGACTCATAACCAATACAATTTTTAGAATCCCAAACCCCTAAACCCTTGAAAATTTAACCCTAATCTTTAACCCTTATAACCCCAAACATGTACATTAACTATTACATCTATCCATTATTAATACTAGTCTATCACCTATGTTAACCCTAATCACTAACCTCTATAATTTCTAACTTATAAACCCCAAATAGCTAAAGCCTAACTTATTAAGCCTAAGCACCTAATACCTATATCTCACAAACATTAATCCTTATAATACTCAAACCATATAACCACTTTACTCCATAATACTATAACCCTTATCATCCCTAACACCTAACCCTTAATTCTCGCCATACCTAACCCTTATAAACATTAACCCCTAATCCCTATAAATGACAATTCTAAACCAATGTAACCTTTATCTGACTTGTAACTCCTAATGAGCTTAACTACCATAACCCCTAATACAACATCTCGACATGAAGAGCACTGAAACAACATCAAAGCCTACCATAACATGGCCCTACAATATCAAGAATACAAAGGTCATGGCTATGTCAATTGACATAGGAAAAAAGGAACATGTGTCTAGTGACACCAAAATAACAGGAGAATCATTAGTAGAGAATTGTAAATTCATTGTATTAAGAAAACAATTAAGTAGAATGTGTTTGTTGAGACAAAGACAAAATAATCTATGTCAACCAACACAGAGAAATGAGGAACCAAATTAAAAGAATATTCAAACTAGCACAAGAGAGAGAATTTGTGTTGATTTCCATAGCACATGGAAGGCATGATACAAATAAGAAAACTCTAGAGTTCATGTTGACCTACACATAATAGATGCACAAGGAAACATAGTAGACGACCACACAGATATAGAAAAAGAGCTCATGAACTTGTTGAGGATAAAAGGCATCCACTAACTATACCACCAACATATACCTAGTATGGTCTTTGAGGAGATTAATTCTTTCCTCATGAACAAGATATCACCATTATAAGTGGAACTTAGAATTGTTAAATACATGGTTGGAGGTAAAGTATGAGGTCCATACAACTTTGCAACCGACTTCTTTCATGCTTTCTAACACACAATAGATAAAGAGGTTTGTAAAGTGGTGGAAGATGCAAGAAGATATGGATGAGTCCTCAAAGATCTTAATGCCACTTTTATAACACTTGTCCTCAAAGAAAGTGAAGCAACCTTTGCATACAAATTAAGGCCCATCTCTCTATATTGCAACATCATCTATAAGATCATCATCAAGGTA
>ML778217.1:708814-747646 GCA_009831015.1 Picea engelmannii
GGAAAAAATAAACAGCTCAAACAAAAGCCAAGAACAATGTCACAACTATAGCAATTGTGTCGCAAAGTCTCTTAAAGTCACGTATATATAGATAAAATAGTCAACTAGCCGTTAACACTGACCAATGAGATAGGCAAAATTTTTGTCGCTATTGCCATGAAAGTTCGTCGCTATAGCGATGAAAATCTTGACTAGATTTAAATAAGATTTTCGTCGATATTGTGACGAAATTTCGTGGCAATAGCGACGAAAATCCTGCCTTGTTTAAAAAAAATATGAAACTAGTTGAAGCGTGGAAATTTTTTGTGGAATAATCCGCCCATATGTAGTAGTGTCATTTGTTCGATGATCTCTAAGGAGTCCAATAATGGTGGAAAATATGGCCAAAAGAGGTCCACATTTAACACTAGGTACAAGTCAAGGAAGGGTGGAGTGTTGAGCTCAAAATCATTGCTACCTACAACCTTGGTGATGGTGTAAGCCCCATAGCGAAGTGGGCGGAGATTCCGATGGGGCCCTGTAAGATGATCCTTCTACAAATGTAACAAGATTTTGTCTCCAACCTGAAACTAGTGTGATACCCTTTTTTTTATCATGGCATTGCTTGTACTTAGCATTGGATTTATGCAAAATATCATGGACATGTTGGTGGATGTGCTGAATCCACTCAATGAATTTGGTGGCTTTGTCGGTCTCAGACTGAACATGGGAATATTTTGTCTATGTGGTGGCAAGAGGTGGTGAAGCATGAATGGGACCCAAGGGTTGGAATCCCAACCCCACCTGAAATGGGCTATGTCCGATGGAGCTATGGAGAGCCCTATTGTAACTATCCTGAACATACCATAGACTCTCATCCCATGTATGCGAATGCATTTGTACATGCATAGGATGTGAACAATCATGCAATTGACGACCTCTGTTTGGTCGTCTGTTTGGGGGTAGAAAGCAGTGGATTTAGTGATCTTGGTGTCTAAAAGTGACCAAAGACTCAACCAAAATGTGTTGAGGAACCTGATATCCCAGTCAGAGATGATGGTCTATGGTATCCCAAAATGGATCCACACTTGTTCAAAGAAAAGCTTGGCAATATCTGTCACTGTGATTTTCTTCTTGCAGACTATGAGGATGGCCATATTATAAAACCGATCAACGACCACAAATACAAAATCATTACCTTCCTTGGTGGATGGAAGACCAAACATGTAATCCATTGAGATGGATTCCCAAGGCTTCTCAGGACTAGGAAGAGGGGTGTATAAGCCTTGCTTCTTGATGACTAGCTTGGCAATGGCACATGCAGTGCAAGATCGGATATACTTGCTGAAATATTGTCGAAGTTTTGGCCAATAAAAATGTTTCTGTAGAACAACCACAGTTTTCTCCACACCAAAATGTCCTGCCATCCATATATAGTGGGCTTCCCAAATCAACTTTTCACTCTTGCTTGTAGGAAAACAAAGATGGACCAAATGGCATAACAGTCCATCCTGAATGTGAAAATTGGTGACAGTCGCGCCTGTACCCAAGAGTTGATAGGTGGTGGCGAAGTCTGGATCTTGCTGATAAAGTTGGGGCCACTTAGATGCCTCATGTTCACAGGAATGGAGCACAGTGGTGAGTGAAGCTACAAGAGGTCGATTGAGGCAGTCAATGGCATGATTTGAGCTCTCTATATTATACTTGATGTTGATATGGAACTGTTGCAGGTAGGTGGACCACTTCTAATGGTGGTTGTTTTGTAATTTCCCTTGTGTTTGTATGAACTGCAGAGGCTTATGATCAGTGTGGATGATCGTCTCCTTTCCCAAAATGTAATGTTTCCATTGAAGACAAACTTGTACAATGGAATACATTTCCTTGTCATAGGTGGGGTATTTCCAAACAATATCTGAGAGTGTCTCACTATGATATGCCACTGAATGACTGTGTTGAGTGAGAACTGTGCCTACAACATAATCAAATGCATCAGTATCAATATCAAATGGTTTTTGTAGATCGAGAAAGGAGAATATTGGAGTGTATAACAAGTGATGCTTCAGATCATCGAATGCTCGTTGTTGTTCCTTACCCCACATGAACTTTACCCAGTCACCGCCCTTGGTCACTTGGCTAAGGGCCAATGCAATATGGCAGAATCCAAACATGAACCGTTGGTAGAAGTTGGCCAGTCCAAAGAAGCTCTGAAGCTCGGTTAGTGTGGTTGGGGCTAGCCATTCACGGATGACTTGGATCTTAGTTGGATCAACATGTACCCCATACTCATAAAAAATGTGGCCCAAGTATTGGACCTCGTTCATACCAAAGGAGCATTTTTCCAAGTTGACATATAGCTTTTTCTACCGTAGAGTGCTCAAAACCTGTTGAACTTGCTGCATGTGCTCCTCCCAAGTTCTGCTAAAGATGAGGATTTCATCCAAAAAAACCACCACAAAAGAGTTGTTGAAGGGTCTCAATACATCGTCCATCAACCTCATGAAAGTGGCTGGTGCATTTTTTAAGCCAAAGGGCATGACCAACCATTCGAAGATACCTTCTTTAGATTTGAAAGTTTCCTTCCATACATCAGTTGGTTCGATGGGAACTTGGTGGTAGCCAAAATTTAGGTCAATCTTGCTGAAAAACTTGCCCCTCTTGAGTTGGCCAAGAAGGTCATCAATCTTAGGAATTGGTACCGGTTCCTGATGGTGATTTTGTTTAATGATTTGTAATTTATGCAATCACCAGGTCCCGTCCTTTTTCTGCACCAGTACAATTGGGCTTCTGCAAGGGGAGGAGTTGAGTCTGATGTGCCCCTTTTGAAGAATCTCTTAGATATGATGCCTGATTTTGTCATTTTCCTTTGGCGAGCAACAATAGACTGGTCCATGAGGAATAGGTTTACCAGGGGTCAGGTCAATTGGATGTTTTACTTGACAGTGCGTCGGTACCTCGATGGGTGAGGAGAATATGTTTCTATATTCTTCCACGATCTTGTCCACTTGCTTCTACTGTAAAGAGAGGATCTCTATAGAGGCCACATATGTGGATGCAACCTTCTGCTTACTTTGAGCATAGATCACAAAGAATAACAATTTCTCGATCTGTGAAATGACCTTACTGTGTCATTGCTTAGCAGATATTAAAGAAATAACGATAGGTGACACTACCTCTGGTATCCTATACAATCGTCTACCCAAAGTAATAATAACACTGCAGGGTCTAGAATCATACACAATATGACGCTTCCACAAATATGGTTGTCCTAAAATAACATCACAAACTTAAAGGGGAGAAATATCACACAATAACTCATCTTTGAAAGGATTGATGCTATATGACAAACAACACTATTGTATGACACCGAGATATCTTCCTTGGAGAAGCCAACCGATGGTGTAGGGATGTAGGTATGTTATTGTCAGCAGGTCCAATCGCTTGACGAACTTTACTGAGACCAGGTTCTTTTGACTTCCGCTATTGAAAATGAAATGAAACAGAGCCCCCTTTACCCACATCTGTGAGTGAGAAAGGAATTCCATTCCTATGGTTCTTATTGTTCGCTTGGCTAGACTTTGGTGGTAGAGAAAGTGGCACTAGGTTCAACATTGATAATCCGCTTCCCTCCTTCTAGATTTGATTGAGAGTCAGAATCAAACTCAAACTTGGATGCCTTCAGCTTGACCACAAGTGACTGCTTGGAGAGACATTCTTCAGTGTTGTGCTAAGGGATTTTATGGTATTCACACCATTTTCTCGTGTCCTTCATTTTTTCATTTCCCTTATTATGTTGCGACTTGGACTAGTTTTCTTGAGAGTGGATATATTTTATCTATCCCTTTCCGTTTGGGTTGGGGCCTCCTTTTCCCTGCTTCGTCTGTGAGGGGTTTGCAGATCCAAAATCTCACCTCTTCTGCTTAAATTTCGGCTCGATCTTGACAAAAAATCTATAAGCCATACCCAATGAGGCAATGTACATAAATGTCATTTTTTTTTGAATGTATCTATTCAAACAACCATGGTATTTTATGACCATATGTATCTTAGAGTCTTTGATACCCAATTTGGTGCACAGGGTATGGAAATTATTGGTGAAATATGGTACTGTTTGGTCCCTTTCTTGTCGCAGGGTGGTCCATTGGGTGTACTGGTCCTCGTAGCTTCCAATGGGGTAGTATTGTTCTTTAATGGCATCCCATAAGGTATCCCATTTAGGGACAAACACAAATATTAGAGATTCCTCTATGACCCTTTGCTCAGAGTAAGTATCCCACCAGTCCTTAACATGGGGGAAGGCCTTTAGGAGTGCAAAAGTAATATTTTCCCTATTGGAAAAAGTGTGGACCGAAAAGTACCCTTCGAGCATATTCAACCATTTATCTACAAAATACACATCTATCAGTCCTTTAAATAATGTAATATCAAAATTTGCATGTACCTTGAAGGGGGTTGCATGGCCGCTTAATGAAGATGCTTCTCCTGTGGACAACTTTCGAAGGATCTGTGCAAAGTTGTCCATCATTTCATTCTTTTGTCATGCGAGAGCCTCCTTGAGATTTTTTTTGAAAGATCTCCTGCTCCATCATCTTTCTTTTCATCCCCCATGGGTTTTTTTTGGGCTCGGCTCGACCGATCTTGCAATGAATTGATTGGTTCGAGTCCCAACTTCTTGTAGCCAGATCTTGTTGGGGACATGCACGAAGAAACATAAATGAAGATCAAACCACTTTGATATCACTGATCCATATTTAGGAGTGGAATGAACTGATTAGAAGAATGAATACAATAAACACAGAGATATGTATAACAACACACATATCTAGTGAACAATATCTTCTATTGAATAAATGAAATAGGTTGAAACTGTAAAACTGCAGAACTGAAACACTCGCTCGAATGAAAGTAGCTATATCTAAGAAGAGATGTGGCTACTATGCACATCCATCTGAGTAGAATGATTACAATGAGGCTCCAAAGGCCTTTTTGATACTACTCATGAATGCCAAAACCCTAGACATCCACAAACCTAACCCTAGGAGATGAAACGTCAAAAGTTATGTGGGCCCCTATGGGTAAGTTGGTACCTCAACTTCCCAGGGTTGTAACTTTTGCATACGACCTCCATTTAGGTGCATGATAGCCCATTGGAAAGGTATTTCAGAGAAATACACATTTCAGCATCAAACTCTAATGTCGTCTATACTTTGATTGTGGTGAGAAAAAAAAAACAATGTTTAGGGCCCCAAATTGGCCTTGGAAGTACAACAAGATGCTGACATGAAAGCATACATAACAATCCAGTTGGATTAGGTGGGAGGCCACTAGTATCCATATGGAAGATGTGTAGGGCTTCATATAACCCCAAAAGTGTAGAACCCATAATTACAAATAAGTACAAAAGAACGTGCTAAACCAAAAACTGTCAAGAGGAGCCAGTTGGAATAGGTGGGTGGCCACGAATATCCACCTGGATTAGATGAAGATTTTGTGTCAGAGCATCTAAATTCCTTCAATACTCTGGTAAGTCAACTTGGATATGTTAATATTATGCTTGCAGAAGTAGATAAGTGTATTACTTTGTTATGTTCTTTTCCAGACTCCTGGGATAATCTGGTTGTAGAAATTGGTAGTACTACTCAATTTTCATTGAAGTATGAGAATGTGGTTTCATACTTGTTATCAGAAGAGATGAGGTGAAAAAACATGGATAGTCATAGAAAAAATGCTTCATTTGTAAGAGGTCGTCTTAAAGATAGGGATACAAATAAGTCTTTGAGGGGGAGATCTAAATCCCCAAGAAAATCTTTGAGAAAATGTTGGAAATGTAGTAAAGCTGGGAATTATAAGAAATATTGCAAGTCTAGGAAAGTTGACAAGGCAAAGGGATCATATGATCCCTCTTCCACATAGGAGAAAAAATCCATAGAAGGAGGTGATGTTTACCTGGCATCTACAGGTACACATGCAGATTGTGATGTATGGTTGATTGACTCAGGTGCATCATTTCATATGAATCCTCACATGGAGTGGTTCAGTGAATAATAAAATTATGATGGTGGTTATGTATTCCTAGGAGATGACTCGACAACCAAAATCATGCGACATGTAAGGGTCATGTTGTTGTTGAAAGATGGAAGGATTATAACTCTCCTTGGATTTCTACACATCCCAGATCTAGCTAGGATCCTAATATCTATAAGTAAGTTGGATGATGTAGGTGTGGATACTTTATTGGGAAAGGGAACTTGTAAGATGGTCAGAGGAACAATGGTGTTGATGAGGGGATTTTGATGTGGAACTCTATACAAGTTGTTGGGAAGCACTTATATTGGTGGGTGTAACAGTTTTGTTGTCCCTAAGAAGAGAAATAAAGAAGAAAATATCCATATTATCCATGGAAAGAATACCATGTTATGGAATCAAAGACCGAGACACATTGGAGAAAAGGGCCTTCGAACATGACACAGTAAAGGTATGGTTGAAGGTATGTCTAATTTCACCCTGGATTTTGATTTTTGCGAACATTGCAAATATGATAAATAAAATTGAGTAATATTCCCATCTATGCTACAAGAACTAAGGAGATATTAGATTTGATACACAGTGATGTGTTTGGACATGTCTCTGTTCCATCACTAGGTAAATCTGTGTATTATGTTTCATTCATAGATGATTTCTCAAGGAACACATGGATTTATTTTCTTAGGAAGAAATATGAGGTATTTGATAAATTTAATGATTTTAAGTCTTTGGTAGAAAATCAGAGAGAGAATTAAAGGTGTTGAGGACATATAATGGTGGAGAATTCCGTGGGAATGAATTCAAAGAGTTATGTAAGAAATGCAATTTAGCAATGTAGAAGACTACTCCATACACACCTCAATAGAATGGAGTTATATAAAGGATGAACATGACAAGTGGAAAAAATAAGAAAAATGCTCAGTGGTGCCGAGTTAGGATAAGAATTTTGGGCAAAGGCAGTGGGGTACTACATGTTACCTGGTAAATAGATCAGCCTCATCATCATTGGTGGAAAAAACTCCGCATGAGGTATGGATTGGTAAGAAACCCTCTCTTGAACATATCAGAGTGTTTTTTCGTGATTCTTATGTACATGTTGTTTCAGGACAAATTAGTAAGTGCGGACACAAACAAATCTCCCTAGTTTCACCCCAAAACTAGAACAAAACACGACAAAATATAAAACTTTCCCTAAGTTTTAATCATCAAGCATACTAACTAACAAGAGATAAATGACATACCTTTTAAATGCTGCTTGTCCTATCTAGTGTCATCCTTGCTCCATTTCAAGGCTTATGGGATGCTGAACCTGCTTATGGGATGCTGAACCTGTAAAAATACATAAGCCAACGAGGTGAAAGCAACAATGTATACTTAACAAAACCTATGTATGTGATCAAGGAGTCATACAATAAAATAAGAACAATTTTATGGGAATTGATATATTACTGTATTATAAATATGAAAAGGAGAATACAACTGATGCCTTGACGTTTTAGGGTCCCTTCCAACAAT
The DNA here is from genome assembly GCA_009831015.1 of Picea engelmannii. Classification (NCBI taxonomy): domain Eukaryota; kingdom Viridiplantae; phylum Streptophyta; class Pinopsida; order Pinales; family Pinaceae; genus Picea; species Picea engelmannii. Next base: position 716,330 of record ML778217.1, read on the forward strand.
TCCTTTCTTCTCACACACTTCTATTGTAAGGATTCTGAGACTGTAGATCTGACAGCTACTTATGATCTCAACTTGACAAAGTGAATCTCAAAGCCAACATAGGCCCAAACACTCCATATGAATTAGCTATAGTTGAAGCTAATCCAAACTCTTGGATAGACTAATATCTCATTAGATGAATCTCTGCAACTAAGATGAAGTTCCAAAAATTATCTAACCATTCCAAAGATATTCTCAAATCTAACCTTCCCCATGAGAACTCCCCTCCTTTTATAAGATGAAAAGGATAGAGTGAGGAGTTTAGGATAATCCCATGAGAACAAAGATGTGACTATGATCCAAACCGATTGGAGGCCACCTCACCCTCAAATCTTCTATTCTAGAAGCGTTAATAAGCTTCTATTTTTCTTCATATGGGTGGTCGTCGCACCCTTAACATTGAGAAAACTATTATAATGTCACAAGCCATTGTGGTGCAACCTGTGTCGATCCTAGACCGTTGGACCCTTAACATTGAGCAAGGTGCGACGATCCTTCTTTACAAGGTTTTTTACAAAGGAAAATATAATTTCATCTCTCTGGGAAAGTTTGTCTTCATTCTTCTTGAGGGATTAAGGTAATTGATCCTTCTAATGACAAAGGATAGGTGTACATCATTAACAGTCATATGGGCGATGAAAATAATGTGTAACAGTAAGCCCCCCAAAGTATGAAGTTAGAATAAAGTGATAGCTGCAATACTTTGTCGAGTGTGTGTTGGGAACACAAAACATGTTGGTCAGAAACCTGCCAACAAGAAAGGAAATACAGTAAAATAATATATCATCACTTAGGTAGGCATTCCCATACTCAGAATAAAAATGAATCAAAGCATAAATTCCGACATGAAAAGATCCATGTCAAGTAAGACAAGTCATGGCCACCAAACATACAATGTGGATCCATGCCATTATGACTCAAATCTGAACATAGCCACCAAAAATACACTGTGGATCTATGTCTTAAAGGCTCAAATTTGAGCATAGCCATGAGACATACATTATGGATCTATGCAACAATACAATCTGAATATACTCCAACACAACCTAAATCTTTCAGAAAAGATCCAGGGTCTTCATATCCACCACTCTATAGTATGAATATAACCATGCGAATACATGTGTTGAAGTCTAACATGGTAGAAACAACTTGATTACCGGTAATTATTGAATACCATTAACAAGTGCAAGGGAAATCACCATTAATGTCAATGACTCCCAAGGTACACTAGTACAATCCAACGGGTGCGAATTTGTGAGCTGAAGTCAAACACTCGACAAAATCTCCCGATTAGGGGTCAATAATGAAAACCCACTGTCGAAAGCGAGGAAACCTTCCATTGAGGCATGCAAGTTCCAAGGTACCAATTAGTTTCTAAGTCTAATTCTTGGATAATGAGTTGGAGTTGACAGGAAAAGACTCGTCACATGAGGGCCTTAATGTATCCCCCATCAATGACATGAAACGGGTAAAAATATTTGAGGTAGATCAGATTAACAAGTGATTCAAGATTGAATCAGGTATGGATGATGTAATATAAGCCTTAAGGACTATAGAAATGTTCGACGCAATAGAAGGCTTTCTGGGTTGAACTTCTCTTTGAACATATTGACGACACAACAAGTGTCTTAGAAACACTGACTCAACAATAGGGATCAAAGACCAATTTGTAATATTATAAAGGAGTATGATCAAGAGACAAGAAGATTTTTCCTACTGTAACACAAAGTGAGTGAAAGGGTGTCATGTTCAAGAGCAACTTACTTCCATAGAATACATGTTTAAACACATTTCTTTCCCAATTCCCCCCCACCATTTCTGGCGAGTACCTCTTTATTTTTACACAAGCTTGAGGAGGATAACATATGCTTGAACTGTAAGCTCATCCTTGATATGAGTCCCTCAGAGTATGTTTAATGAACCCTAGGAAGGAGTGGTTCGGTCCCATATGGGCCTTTCGATGTTTATTTTACAAGTCCAAAGAAGGTAAACTCAGTGGTATTTTCATATTTATGGAATTTGATAAGAACTTAAAGAGGACTCCATATATTTTTCTAATCATGCTTTATTAGAGTGTTCCTTTTTCGTGAAGTAGTCTGATGAGATAAAAAAAAAGATAAACTACCGCTCAAGAAACGTTTTCTTCAAATACTTTAACGAGCGTGAAAAAACCAGATCGCTCGACAATCTTTTCGTATTTAGAGAGTCTGAAAATATCTTAAAGAGAAATCTAGGGGGTTCCTTTTTCGTACAACCTTTACGAGTTCGAAAAAAGTGATAAAAGTATACTCGGTTACATTCTTAGGTATTTACGAGCATGAGAAAGAACAAAGACTAAGCTTGGGATTGTTTTCATTTTTACTCAAGATTAAAAGAAAACAAAACTATGCTTAGGATAGATTTTATTTTTACATAGGATTAAAACTAAACAAAACTATGCTTGGACCTGGTTTCATTTTTACACAAGCTTGAACTAGAGGAAACTATGCTTGAGGTAGGTGGTTTCATTTTTACACAAGCTTGAACCAGAGAAAACTATGCTTGAGGTAGGTTTCATTTTTACACAAGATTGAAACTAGAGAAAACTATGCTTGCAACTTCCCAATGCATTATCTAGGGATGGTTGGTACTTTTCCCCTAGCTTAAGAAGCTAGCGAATTGACTTCATCATGAAGTCTAGAGGCTGTAAGCATTGTCTCCGAATCTTTGTTTCATCCAACGACATAGGGGATGAAATGAAGCTTCAAATACTATACGTAATTAAGTACTTGACTCAATCGAAGAGGGGGGAAATCTATTTCATTTTTTAATGAGCTTGACACATGAACAAGAACTATGCTTGAGACAGGATGTTTTATTTTTTAACGAGATTGACATAGGAGAAGAACTATGCTCATAACATTTGTTTAATTTTTTAATGAGGTTTCCATAGAGACGCAAAAACTATCCTCATAAGATCTATTTCATTTTTTACCAAGGTTTCCATAAATATGCAAAACTATCCTCGTAAGATCTGTTTCATTTTTTTAACAAGGTTGACACAGAGACATAAAATTATCTTCGTAATTAGTTTCTTTTTTTAATGAGCTTGAAATCATAAAACCATGCTCAACACTCTCTTCTTGATCATGGCTTCCAAGAGGAAAATTCTTTCGAAGGACACCATGTCAAGGGACAAAACTCAATCATGGATTCCAAGAGATCTTCACTTGACAGAATAACCACACTTTGGAAGAAACACATGTCGAGGGCCGGGATAGGGGTAAGGGGGTTGAGCTCTAATAGTCCTATCGAAGATATCACCATGTCAACTGTCATATCTAAGTCATAAAAGACTAAGCTTACACTGAGAGGCTCATGTTCACCGTCAGTTTAAGGCATGGAAGACATTTCCACATAATTGACCTATGGCGGGGGCGATACCGTTTGCGTATATGAACCATTTAGGGAGGTCATTGAGTTGATGGTCAAGTCATGGCCAATGAATGAAGAGTTGATCAATAGTCACAATTCTTCCGTCGTGAGGGAAATATATCACACGAAAAAGAGTGGACACAATAGCTTTCATGGCATAGACATAATCTCGTCCAAGGAGTAAATCGAAATCCAAGGGGTCTTGGACTACCATGACGTCAATAAAGACAATTTTCCCTCCTAAAGTTATTGGAAATTGAGGAAGGATACCCAAATGTTGACTGGTTCTTCTGTTAAAAGATAACATATTCTACTTAACTAACACAATCTAAGGACAACCCAAATCTTTCCAAGAAATAGAGGACAAAATACTAATGGACGCACCTTCGTCCACCAGCGTATGCAGAACGTCCCGACCAAAAACCTGTACTGTAATCTTGAAAGGAATGTGAGAGGGAAGATGAGGTCCAGTTAGTGCACCCCAATAAAAAAGGATGGCCTCATTACTTGGAGGGGGTTCCATGGGAGAAGGAGGAATTCCCCCTAGCATGGTAGATTTTGTATCAACAAGAAAAACATGAGCAACATCAAGTTTACTCTCTAGCGGGAGAGTAGGATTGACTGATGATGGGATCAGATTGACCACTTGAGTGTCATTCTCCAAAGGGAGAGTGGAATCAACCGAGGATGGAATCAAATCAACTACTTTGTCAACTGGTTCAACTAAGGACATGCCCATATTGACTACCTGATCAACTAGACTGACCAATGAAGGGACCAGATTGATGATTCCATCAAACACAAGTGGGTTGAGAGCATCCAGAAGTTGAGGCTGGGAAAACAAATTTTTCTTCCAGTAATTTTGAGGATTTGTCCATGCGAGGGAAAATGTGAGTTTGATGACTCCATCTGTAGAACCTACAAGGAAACTTGACTTTACTTTTCTTCTTCCCAACGATATCTTGACTAGTTTATGGGATGTCATCAACACGTTGTTCAAAGGATAATGACATGGGCTGGCGAGAGCATGTAGACCATGCTTCTATAACCTTGGATAGACCAGGAAAATACTTAAGAAGATGGATACCCTTACAAAGCCTGTAAGGGTACTTGGGCTTACGGGTTGTTTGGGTGATCTTGGCATCATCGACACTCCCAACACGATTAACAGTAACTGGATGTTTTCCAACATGTCTAGCAATGGTTGGAATTTTGGACCCTTGCTTATTTTTCTTCTTCTTAATCTTCCTTTTATTCTTCTTCTTATCCACTGGGTTACTAGCTTCAGAGATTTCACTCAAAGAAGAAGATGAAACAAAAGAATACCTTGCAAATGAAGAAGACAAAGAAGATCTTAATAGTGAAGAAGGTGAAGGATCAACATTAGGTTAATTTTCTTGGGGGGAAGTGATTACAACCGAATCACTTGCTACATTCAAGATTACCGGAGTGGAAAACAAGCATACCAATAATCCAATTATGAGACCTAGAAGGCTCAAATTAGCGATGTAAGGAGGACCAATGTTTCCATAAGAAGGAAAAAAAAAGGTTCCCCCAGAGCAGAGGTTGCTTCATTGGTCATTCCAGGAACTGACGCCATTAAACATAGATCCAACCTAGAGTCTGCTAGGGAAAATAAACAACACACGCTAAAAATATAGGAAGCAAGAAAACAATTAAAACCTTCTCACAATGAACTCACTAGTTGGTGATGAAATCCAACGTCGCGAGAACAATGTAAGAAGGGGATGAGATAGGGTGGGTGGAAAAGTTATGTCGATGAACTACTTAACGGACTTACGCCTTGGTGAAAGCTTCCACATAATAAACGTGGATTTACCATCCAAGGAGCCCGAGTGAGTTTGGCCAACGTCGATTCTAGGTACAACAAAGACTTTCTCCTTCACTGTCACCTCATGTATTAACCATAAATAAAGGCCACTAAGGTTACCAAATACAACAATGATGCCTGGGGAAATAATCAACAATCCGATATACACGCAAGTGCAAGGTAACTGAGCCCCAAATTGACTTGATAATGACTGCACAGGGTTGTTTTCTCAAGTGACCCCCAATAATACGCGCAACCACTACACCAAGACCAACAAAGCAGGGTTAGTAACTATGTTGGCATTAATGCGACTTCATGATTAACCCTCATGTGAGAAGGGATTCCTAGGACAAAATGTAGTAAATGGATTCACCGCTCCCTAACTCAAGATTCTATATTTGTTTACAGCTTTGGAAAGTTATCTTTCACACCTTTTCCAAATCCCTACAACTAATCTAATGTAGGTTGCAAAGAGCCCTAGAAATAAAAGTTTCTAGGTAGATTTTAATTAACGTGTAAGTTTTATTAAGTTTTTGTTACTCAAGAGGAAAATTGTGTGGACTAAATGATGTTTTGACCGACTCTAAACTTTTGCAAAGAAATGAAGATGCAAATATTTCACTTCGATGAAAGATATATTACGAGATGGAGAAAACGTTTATCATTCCCAGACGCATAATGTCCCAAGATTTTATTAAACTCATCAATATCAGATCTTCAAGAAATGAGCCAAAGAGACTGTACACCAATACACGATTCTTGCCCCCCACAAAAATGCCAAAAACCATGCAATTTCACTACTTCAAATGCAAGGATGCCCCCAATCTAATGCAAAGAAAGAAATTAAAACTTTTTGTTTTCAAAGATACACTAAAAGCAATAACAAGCTTCTTCAAAACATAAGAAACCTAAACTAAATTTTTTCTTTTAAAACAAATTATTCAGAAAAAGAAATGTTCTTTCACTAAACAATTCTAAAAAAAAACAATTCTTTGTAACTGAAAGACACTCAAAGAAAGAGATCAAATATTTCAAAAGAAAACAAGATAAACAAAGAAAAGATGAATAAAAGAAGATTCAAAGATGATGTCAAGTAGACCGTAACCAGACTATAATCAAATCACCCCAAAACCATATCTCAGATCCGGGAAAGGAAAACCACCAAAAACTAGTTTTTTTCACAATCGTCGCAAGTTATAAGATGAATCTAGTGCAACAATATTGATCGTCGCAGGTCATTGAAGAACACAGTGCGATAATGTCACACTGTCTCTCAATTCAAGGTGCGTCGATCAAAGGAAAAAATGGAAAAAATAAAAAGAAAGAAGGTTTTCCAGTGAAATAAACAGTCAGAGAGTCAATTTGGATCTCCCAGTGACTCAAAAAACTGAACCCAGACAATCAAAGAAAGAACACAAGACAAACTAGGAAAAAAAAAATCTGTTTCCCCAATATGGTTGCTAATTTTGTTTCAGGACAAATCGGTAAGTGCAAACACAAACTGATCTCCCTAGTTTCACCTCGAAATTAGAACAAAACAAGATATAATATAAAACTTTCCCTAAGTTTTAATTATCAAGCATACTAACTAACAAGAGATAAATGACATGCCTTTTAAATTTCGTTTGTCGTCGCTAGTGTCATCCTCGATCTGTTTCAAGGTTTATGGGATGTTGAACCTGTAAAAAGACATAAGCCAACGAAGTGAAAGAAACAATGTATACTTGAAAAAACCTATGTATTGGATCAGGGAGTCATACAATAAAATAAGAACAATTTTATGGGAAAGAAATATATTACTGTATTAGAAATATGAAAAGGAGAATACAACCGATGCCTTGATGTTGTAGGGTCCCTTCCAACAGTTCCTTGCTTCCCACACACTTCTTCTCTATAGAGTCTAAGATTGTATATATGACAACTACTTATGATCTCATCTTGAAAAAGTGAATCTCAAAGCCAAGATAGGCCCAAACACTCCATATGAATTAACTATAGTTGAAGCTAATCCAAACTCTTGGCTAGAATAATTTGTCATTAGCTGAATCTCTGTAGCTAAGGTGAATTTCCAAAAATTCTCTAACCATTCCAAACTATTCTCAAAGCTAACCTTCCTCATGAGAACTTCCCTCCTTTTATAAGCTGAAAAGGATAGAGTGACGAGGTTAGGATGATCCCATGAGAACAAGGATGCGACTCATATCCAAAATGATCTGAGGCCACCTCACCCTTGAAGCTTCTATTCTAGAAGCGTCGAGAAGCTTCTCTTTTTCTTCATATAGGCGATCATCGCACCCTTAACACTGAAAAAACTATGACAATGTCACATGCCATTGTGGTGCAACCTGTGTCGATCCTAGATCGTCGCACCCTTAACACTGAGCAAGGTGCGACGATCCTTCTTTACAAGGTATTTTACAAAGGAAAAGAGAATTTCATCTCTCTAGGAAAGTTTTTATTCATTCTTCTTTAGGGATTAAGGCAATTGATCCTTCTAAAGACAAAGGATAGATGTACATCATTAACGATCACAGGAGTGATGAAAATAATGTGTAACAATGTTCCAAAATAAAATAGGAGTAATATGAATAATAAAGTTGAAAAGTGTGTCTTTATCGGTTATAAAGATGGTATGAAAGTTTATAAGAATTGGAAGAAAATAAGAATACTGTTTATAGTTGAGATGCTATTTTAGAGTGGTTAAATATGTTCCCAAACAAGAATTCCTACCAAGGAAAGAAGAACCTAAGAAAATAGAGTTTGAGTTGGATGATGCAAAATATGAACCAACAAAAGAAGATGAATAATAAGAAGAAGAACCTCATACTCCGGTATTGATGAGATCAATGAGGGAAATAAGACAAGTAGAAAGGTATAGTCCACCTAATTTTCGTGCAAATTTTTCTTTATCTATTACTGATGATGATCCCAGAACTGTCAGGGAAGTAGTGAATTCAAAGGATAGTAAACTCTGGAAGAAGGCCATGGTTGAAGAGATGGATGCCTTGGATAAGATTCGACATGAGATATAATTGAGTTTCCAAATGGAAGAAAGGCCATTTGCATAAAATATGTGTTTAAGAAGAAGTTGAATGCAGAAGGCAAAGTGGAGAAATACAAAGCTCAATTAGTAGAAAAAGGTTATTCCTAGGTAGAGGGAAGTGACTTTGGTGAATTTTTTTTCTCTTGTTGCCAAGTTAAATTATATTAGATTTCTTTTATTTGTTGCTGCTACTTTTTATTTTGAAATAGAATAGATGGATGTGAAGAAAAAATTCCTACATGGGGATATGAAAGAAGAAATCTATATGAAGAAACCAGAAGGCTTTGCAGTAAAGGGAAATAAAGAGCTAGTCTGCAAGCTAAATAAGTCACTATATGGTACTACGCAATCACCTAGGATGTGGTACCAAAAGTTTGACACATATATCCTTGGACTGGGATTTGTGAGAAGTAGGGATGATCAATGTGTATATTCCAAACATGTTTGTAATCACTTCATTTATGTACTGTTGTATGTCGATGACATGCTGTTGGTAGGAAATAGCATGGATGTTATCAAGGAGGTGAAATCAAAAATATCCTTGAAATTTGACATGAAGGATCTCAATGCTGCTAGCTTCATTCTGGGAATGAAGATTAAGAGAGATCATGAAAACAAGAAACTCTACTTGAATCAGAGAAAATATGTTGAGATGATATTGCAGAGGTTTAATATGCAGGAAAGTAAACTAGTTAAGGTTCCTATTCTTGTAGGTGTAAAAGTATCTACATATCAATGTCCCAAGACATAGGAAGATGAAGAGTACATGTATGATGTTCCATTTTCTAGTGCGGTTGGAAGATTGATGTATGCAATGGTATTTAGTAGACCAAATATTGTGCATGCAGTGGGATTTTTGAGTAGATATATGTCAAAATTAGGGAAGGAGCATTGGACATTAGTAAAGAGGGTTTTCAAGTATTTGCATGACATTTCTAGCTATGGATTGTGCTACCAAGGAAGACCATTATTGGATAGAGTGTTGGACATACATCTGTTTGTTGATGCAAAATGGGTTGGAGATCTATATCAGATAAGATATACAAGTGGGTATGTGTTTAACCTATTTGGAAGAACAATTAGTTGGATGAGCAAAAGACAGGCTGTAGTGGCACTCTTAACTACATAAGCTGAATACATGGCAACCACTCATGCATGAAAGGAAGAAATATGGTGACAAATATTGTGTTTAGGTATTGGGTTGGTACAAAAATAAACAAGGTTAGATTGTGACAGTCAAAGTGCAATATTCCTGGAAAAGAACCCAACTTATCATTCAAATACAAATCATATTGATGTTCAATATCACTTCGTGAGAGACACGGTTGAAGACAAGAAGGTGTTGTTGGAGAAGGTTGACACTTTGAAGAATGTTGCAGATTCATTGACAAAGTCGGTGAGCTCTGAGAAGTTATCCTTGTGTAGAGAAACAATGGGAATTACTACCCTGAATTTTTGACTATGTAATCCTATGACCCTTTGTATACAAAGAAAACAACAAGTGGGAGAATTTTGGGTAGGTGTTATATTCTTTGCATGTGTGCCTGGGGGTGTGTCAAATTTGTCAACTTCATCTGATGATCCCATCACCTGCCACTCTTTTTGGGTGTGTGCGCTGAAAAATTTCTTAGGGGGTTCCCAGGGGGGTAGGATTCCCCACTGGTTATGCATAGCGTTCGGGGAAACGCTCCATAATTTATTTTTGGGTGGTTTTTGCTATTTCAACATTTTTTTTCTATTTTTAGTGGTTTTCTAAATTAATCTCGAATTAAGGGATTAGGGTTTTGGTAGCTACAAAATACCTAAATTAATGTGTATATATTATATTGTGAATGGATAAATTAATACAAAGAAGAGTTGAGAGGTGCAACACCAAGGAAGGCTGGTTTTCTCCCAGTTAACGGTTTCCAACATAAATCTCTGTGTACTATATGTGTGATCCATCGATTAATTTCTGTTTTACTTAGAATCTATAGGCATTGCTTTACTTCATAGGTTTAAAACTTACACTCATAGTCTCAACCAAATATATAGGATCCACTTTGCTTCTATGTCCATTGGACACGGTCTCTGCATTCCCCATGCTGACATGTAGACCTTGGATCCCATCCTCATGGATATAAGAACCTTAAGCATCATCCATATCTCTAGTCCTCATATAGTGAAAAAATATGTGGCATGTACCTCTATGTCTGCAAGGAATGTGCATGTAACAATTATTTGTTAGAGTTAAGCATATCATACAATTTTCATGAATTTAAGCTACATATACATTTTTCCTAGATTTTTTGAAGGAACATTGATAAACAAATAAAAACTATGAACTTTCAAACATATTCCTTTCTGAATTATCTTTCTGATGAATTTACCCATGCCTCAATATGATTTCTGAGCTGAGAGTTGACTTTCTGAAATCAACAGTTTTACTCATTTTTGCACCTATTTCAATAGTACCAAAAATCTCAAGGGTCAACTTCTTCCTCTTGTAGAAGAAAATATGGAAACAACCAAGAAATTTTTTATGTTGGGAACTAATAGTATTCATGTTTTTTAATACATTGAAACTCTTAGATTTATAATCTAACACTCGAGCTGAATTCTGCATCAATCTATATTTGGAAATTTTGTCGTTTTTTCATTTCTTCTAGACTTGGATTTTTTTTCCAAAAATAGCCATCTCCCAAACGAAGAAAAATTGACAAAAATAACCTCAATAAAAATCTGTTTGGATTGATGAGTAGATAAAAAATTGACTAAATAATTTTTTTTGGAAAGGTGATCTAGGGTCCCTTTTCTTCCTCTGAAGTTTCCAAAAATCCCCCTAGAATGCCCAGAAATAATGATTTTCCTCTATCTGAGCATATCCACTCCACACCTCTTTGCATTTTTATGAGAGCAAAAATGGGTATATTCATGCTTGATTTTTGAGATATCTATCAAAATTTCACCTTTATTTGGGCCCCATTTACTGAGCATGACCCACACATTCAAAAGACACTATTATACATTTTTTAGAAAATGGAAGAAAAATTAGCCAATGGCCGTCACTGGCATTCTTGTATCCCTCATCATTGTGGATAGACACCTAAAATTTCATCAAAAACTAAGTTAAATTTCTCCTATTATTCCCAAAACAAGTTTTGGGCTCAAGACGTTTTTGTAAATTACTAGTTTTCTCCTTCCTTTTTCCTCCTCTTTTCTTCTCTTTTCTCTTCTTTTCCTTTCTTTCTCTCTTCCTATTTTTTTCTTCTTCTATTATTTCTCCTATATTGACGATCAAAATCTCATTTCCCATCGATGTATCGACATTGAGATCTCTTCCACTCATTGACGCATCGATGCACAATTGATTTCCTCACCAATGTATCAACACAAGATTCATGTTCATCGCCGATACATGCTGTATCAATGGATTTCCCCCTTTATTTCCAATGTATCAACAAAAATCTCCTTTTGGCCCATGTATCGATGACAAATCACATTTTATTGTAGGTATGTTGATGAAGAAACTCTTTTTATTGCCGATATATCGACGACGAAAAACTCTTTATTGCCAGTATATTGAGGATGACAATTTTTTTATCGCCAGTATATTGGCAACAAAACAAATTAACTTTCGTTGGTGTATCAAAGATGAGAACCTGTATTTTTCATCGACGTTTCAACGATGAAAATTTATCTTTCCTTGATGACTTGTATTCCTTTGTCAATGACTTAATTTATTTCCTCTTTGGTTTATCGACAAAGATCTTCATTCTTCTTCGTGACACACTGTATCGGTGATGAAAACTTATTTCCCTTCAATGTCGTGGAAAATTGTTCTCTTTCTTCACTGAAAATTCCTTTCGGTTATTTCCTAAGTTTTTCATCATTAATGTATTGATGTAGATCCTTGTTCTTCATCAATACATAAGGTATTGATGACTCCAACATTTTCGACACTTAGCTGAATTTCGTGTTTTTTTGGGCTCATGATTGTAACGGAAATACTCGGCTTGAACTTCTGAGCCAAATTTAATGAAAGAGGGACCAAATTGACCCCCACACAACAAAAATAAAATACAAAAAACTTAATTTTAGGGCCTTGACCCCAAATTCATATGGCCAGGAAAAATGAATTTTTACCCCAAAAAAACTACACACAAATTTCAGTTTAGCTATTGTAGCAGACCCATAGAAGCCTAGTGTTGAAATCAGAGCTCTGATACCACTTTGTAGTGTCCTCACTATGTAAACCATAAATTTTTTTCTCATACCAATAACTAAATGCATCTAACAACACTATTTAAACATGAATGAAACACATTGAACATTCACAAACCAACATATAAATTGCTATAAAATTAGAGTTCACACACAACAATAAAAACCCATGAATTAAATTGATAAATATAAATAAAATTACTTGTATTTTAACAACAAATGAGAAACTAAATGTAGGGGTGTTACCCATGATTTTGGTCATCATGATGGTGTACTCAGGCTCCTCATAAGAACTTTCTCCTGAGAAAACTGGCATTCATCTCTTCCCAGAAAACTTACTTTTGAAGAGGGTTCGTAGGTTGCTAGTATACCAGGGTGCGGGAATGACCTATTCTTGCAGGCTGCCTTAAGCTAGGGTGCGAAATTCTCGCACTATGTTGCATAGTTAGGGTGCGAACTCGTTCTAAAGCTTGGAAAAATATGGATTCTCGATGGTTCTAGAAGGGAATCTTCTAAAAGAATGGGTTGACATTCGAATGGTTATCCTTGTACTGGATTCTCTGATATTGTGGGATCATTATTATCCAAGTAACCATCTCATTCTCTCCTATATATTGAGGGAATTCTCATGGAAAAGGTTAAGCAAGATTCATTGGAGAATTAGTGAAAGAATTGTGTGAAGGACCTAGCTTGAACAGGAGCTTGGAGACTCTAGCAAGTCTATCAAGAGGATTTGATCTTCTTCATACAAGGATTGAGCAAGTGTGTGTGTTGGAGCCAAGAGCCACTGAAAGGGAGCTTGCGACATCAAGCAAATTAGGTTGTAATCTTCTACTTTCAATTAATATGATACAGTGGCATGTCCCTTTTCCATAAAACTATTCTCACTTTATTGTGTAATTCCTTGATCATGCACACAAGTTGAAAGTTGAATATATTTTGCTATCTTCACTTTGGTTTCTTTGTGTTGTCTTGGTCTTGAATTCACGAGAGCACCGGAGTGAAGTGGGAGCAACAAAGACCCTAGGAAGTGATACAAAGGTATGTTACTTGTTCCTCCCTACTAGCTAATTCAATGGTCAAAACTTAGGGAAAGAGTCATGTCCTGTCCTGTTTTGTTCTAGATCCAAGTGGATCTAGGGAGATCAGTTAGTGTCCGCACCTACCGATTAGTCCGATAACAAAATTGGCGACTCCACTGGGGAGGAAATTGACCATTTTCTCTTGCCTTTCCTTTCTCCATTCATATCAATCTTTGAGTCTTCAGGATACTCTGATAGACCCTCTGGGTCCAGAGGCCTCTTCAAATTTTGTGTCTTTTTCCAAAAATTTGATTAGTTTCAGACATTCTCGCACTACACTCCATAGTGGCCTACGAGAATCTATTGAGTTCACACCCTGCTTTTAGGTTCAGTGCGAGGTTCTCACACTCTACTCAAAGCTCACCTGTGAGAATCACCTATTCTCGCACTGTGTAATACTGCTGGCCTGCGAACCCTCTTTTTCAAAATTTTGGATTTGAGTTTTTGCATCTTCAACTGCCCAGATCAGTTTAGGTGCCTCAAAAGAGTTTCTTGGCCCATTGGTTGATGATTTCTTGTCTTCGTTTTGTGCACGAACAGTCATAGGATTTCAAGACTCTTCTTGTCCATTTTTCTTGACTTTTCTCTGCAAAGGTGTACTCTCTGCTTTTGGAATCTGAGTGTGCTTGATTGGTTAAGGACCGGTGATCAGTTGAAAGTTAAGCTTCTTTGTCTTTATCATTTGCTCATTGTTTGAAAACTCATTTTTCTCGTGCAATTGACAAGACTAGTTTGGTTTGCTTGTTATTTTTGTTTCCATTGAAAGAGTGGTTTGGGTTTTTATCTATTGCTTGTTCATTGGTTTTTGATTTTCTGCACTCTCACCATCATGGTGTAGGTCCTTTTTGAAAAGTGAACAAACGTTTTTCTTTCAAAAAATCATTTTCGTCTTCGAAAGTATTGAAAATCAATTGTTGAAATTATTGAAAAAGAAACAATAGAGAATTCTTATTTTTGCGTGATTTGTTGCAATTGCATTTTAAAGAAGATTGTGTCTTGTAGTTCAAGTTTGATCCGGAAAACTTCTCTTTCCCTCCCATACATAGGATTCATTGAACGAAAATTGATATATTTCATTCTTATCCATGCATCGTTGGGCCAAAGTCTTATACAACATTAGTTTCATCTCCGCTTCCTTTGAGTAACAACAACCCTTAATAACATTGCGCAATCATAAAATTTAACTAGTAACTCTTTTCTAGGGCTCTATTACACCAAAATTTAGCTAGGCTAGCGCTTTGGAATAGGTAGAGAGATACACTCTCCAAAACACAAAACACACAATAGCATCTTGTGTTAAGGAGTGTTAAATTCCATTTGCAACATCTTGCCCTGGGAAGCCCTTCTCACACAAGGGTCAAACACGAGGTCACATTGATATTGACAGAGTTACTCACCCTGCTTCATTGATATCGGTGTAGAGATTGCACGTATTACGGGGATCACTTGGAGGTATACCCACAATGATGAGTGGAATCCTTTTGAGTTGATTTCGGGCTAGATACCCTGCCCTGGCCTGTGGATCAGACTGTCGACTGTCCCCCCAAGATTTATTGTTGTCGGTGGTAACCTTAGTGGCCTATCTTTCTAGGTTCTTACCCGAGGTGACTGTGAAGGGGAAAGTCTTCATGGTACCTGGAATTGACGTTGGCCAAAATCACTCGGGCTCCTTGGAGGGTATACCCATGATTATGTGTGGGAGCTTGCACCAGGGTGTAAGTCCGTTAAGCAGGTCGTTAGCATAAATTTTCTGCCCTAGCCCAACCCCTTCTCATCTCGTTGTTGTGACGTTGGATTTCATCACCAACTAGTGACTTCGGAATTAGAAGGTCTTGTTTTCTTGGTGTTGCTTCCTAGATTTTGTTTACTAGTGTGTGTTGTTTGTTTACCAAAGTTGACCATAAGATTTTCTTCGTGAAGGTTTTTACTCGGTTACAATATCTCCTCCACATCGTTCACGTAGAATGCAGGGTTTATCTCTAGAGAATCTGGAAGGTTCTCAACCCTTGCCTACAAGTACACCTAAGGGCTCTCCTCGGAAAAGTGAAGTCTCAGTCGTCACCATGCCACAAGTGGAACAAACTGACTCTCTAGAAAATTTCCGAATTACTAATACTCGAGAGGACTTTCGACTTCACCCTGATTCCAATCGACCATTTATGCGACTGAATTCTTCCGGAGACTTAGTTGTTACATCTTCTGGATCACCAGTTGGACCCTTTCTAGGCATCGAAGGCCAAGATATTTTTTGGTCTATGGGTGTTTTTAGACGGGACCTTTTTGGTCCAGGCCCACCTGTGATTTCCGAAATCACCCCACCTGTGATTTCTGAAATCTCTAGTCCAGAGACAGTACCGTTTACTACCGCCTATCACTTTACCATCCCTATCGAAATGACCTATCACACAGATACTACGAGTGTTCCAACTGGGTTTACTGTGGTTAGTCTCGCTCCCATCAGCACACTGCGTATGCCCAACGTCACTCCGACACTACCACCCGGATAATGTGCATTGAATGCTTCCATTCCCACTCCTACACAAACCCCACCCGACTCTCCTGGTGGTCCTTCTTCTTCTGGGCACTCTCTTCCCAGTTTTATTCCTACACTCCCTCAATTTCCTTTTGGAGGACCTTCCTCGTCTTCTATTGGCAGTTTTAATCCTAGTGGAACTATTCCGTCATTCACACCAAATTATCAAATTCCCGTCGGTGGACAATTTCACCAAGGTGGTATGAATCAACCCCCTTTCAGCGGGAAAATTCCTATTGGAATGCAAATCCCGATTGGAACACAACCCCCAATTGGAACACCACCTTCGATAGGAGGACCGACCCTGCCTTATGGGAAAAACATACCTCCCTCCTTGTCCCAATATTGGAATTAGTTGATACCCCCTAGTATGGGCCAACAATATCCGGGTACATTCAATCCCATTTGGGGGGCGAATGCTCCAACTCAAGTCCCTGTTCCATGGTACAATCCTATGAGCTACTATCCTCTCCAACCACCACCGAATCTTCCTGGGTCTTCACATTATATGCAGACTGCTTATGGTCCTACTGGTTTGCCGACGGGGATTCTTCCCCAAAGCCACCAGTACTCGCAGGTGAATCGACAGTTTTCCTTCATAGCCACTTTGGATCTTCCGGATTTGTCAAGGATTTTAAATGATCCAATTCGTCACTCTCCCCAATGGCCTGCTATACCAGCCAAGCTACCATCAGACATTCCTAAATTCAATGGCAAAGCGAGAGAGGATCCAAACAATCATGTTATGACTTTTCACCTATGGTGTTCATCCAACTCGTTGATGGATGACTCTATTCGTTTACATCTTTTTCAAAAAACCCTCATAGGTTCTGTTGCGAAGTGGTATATAGAATTTCCACGAGGTTTCTTCTCTGACTTCAACACCCTATCTATGGCTTTCCTCACACACTACCAGTTACCGATTCATTATGACACGGGGACCGATATTTTGACTTCTTTCAAACAAAACAAAGCCACCCATATATTCGATCACATTCATGAGTGGCGACGGAGACGATGTATCATTAAACTTGAACTCCCTGATCAGTTGTTGGCATAATGGTTCACAAAATCATTTGTGAATGACATCGGTCATGACATCGCCATGGGTGGAGTAGTCATGGAAGAACAAGCCATAAGTCGTGCTCAATATCTGGACCTCGTTTACTCACAAACGGGTACCCTTTACGACTTACTACCCGACTTACCTCGTCCTTCCACTTCCACCACTTCAACTACTCCAACTGCTTCACATGCAACCGATGGTGTGATTGGCACTTTCCAGGCCCACCCACATTCCACCTCAAGTGAAAACCCCAAACCTGCTTCTTCTAATGTTCAAAATGCTCCATCTCCTACCCCTCCCACCGGAAAGACTTTTGAGGTAAATGCAGTTCAATCTATCCCAACCGATAAAAACATATCCAAAAAGGGAAGAGGTAAGAATAAGGAGGAAAAAAATAATTCTCAAGCAGAGTGAACCAAAACTACCCCTGTTGATGATCGGGATAAGCGCAAACCTCGATACCCTTGTCTTATATGTGGTGATGATCACTACACGAAGGATTGTCCACGATGCGCCGAGGTCATTAAGTTCCTTCAAGGAGCTCCAAAACCACCTGCTCCGGCCGTTTTGTCCCAACCCTTCCCGTCTCAACAATAGGCTCAGTTGGTCATTCATGACCAACCCTCATCTTCTACTACATCTTATGTATTGATGTGTACTAGTGATTCAAAGCAGAGCGACGTTGCACTCACTACTCGAGCCAAATATTATTCTCCCTCTAAAGAGAAGATTGATGATTTACCTCCTTCCTTGGTACAACCCTCTCCCGCGACTCCACCGACTAACGGTCCTCTTCATCTCAAACGACTGAGCCTCAACACAGTTCTTTGACCCCCCCCAAAGGGCGTCATTCAGAAATTGACTTTCAATCCTCATGCTCATGCTGCCCAGAACTACAACATTGTTGAATATCTGGCCCAAGCACCTTCTGCGATGTCAGCCCTCGAAGTCCTTCAAAGTTGTCCCACACAATGGAAGGCACTATTGAAAGCTATCGGTGGAATCGACCCGATGAATACGAATTTAATAATCTTTGACTTAGAAGATCACATTCCAAGGTTACCCCCTCAACTCGCGTTCCAGATCCAAGTGATTGTCTCTGACAAAAACATTTGTTGAACCGTTATCGATGAGGGTGCCTCAACATGTGTCATGTCTCTTGCTTGCTGGAAAGCCATTGGCTCTCCTTCTTTGAATGAATCCCAGAACACTCTTAAGGCCTTCAACGACTTCGGTTTTAAGCCCTACGGTGTCCTTCCTTCGTTGCCCATCACGTTAGAAGGAAAAACGGTCCAAGTCGAAGTGGAAGTCTTTGACGCTCCCCTTGATTACAATCTTCTGCTTGGCCACAACTGGATCGATTCCATGCGTGTAGTTGTGTCGACCCTTTTCCATGTGGTATGTTTCCCACATCAAGGAAAGGTCGTCACCGTCGACCAACTAGCCTTCTTTAATCCTGATACTCGTACTGGTAACGTACCGTTCATTGCTAAAACCCCACTGGGTTATGAGAACGTCGGTGTAGGCCTTATCAAATACTCTTCGTTAATGGGTACTTTCCCCATTCCACCGCCCAATGTTCCATGCTCATCTGTAGCTTCAATCAACATAATATCCACCTCGATTCACAAACTTCCTGCGTCTCACGACCCATGGATAGTACCTGACCCTGGAGATCATCTTCGTTATGGCGACAAAATGCCATTAAGTCCGGTCAAATCCACCTATCAGACCATTCAATCGGAAATGCCTTCTACCCCCTCTATTGGTGAGTTGTCTCCCAATCCTTTTCGTGTCATTTTTTCCATAAACGAGATGATCATGTCTGTCATGGAAGACACTCCTTGGGACGATGGAAATCATCATTCCATCCTCTTTCTAGAGCAACATACCCTTGATAACTATCAACGGATCTCGACCCCATCGACCGTTGTCGTCATCTCAACCATTCTCGAGTCCGCACACGATGTGTTTTCTAAAGGGAACTTAAGCAATATCTTGCCCACTATTCCCCTCGACATATCCATCAAACCTGGAATTGTCGAAAATGTCCATATCGGAGCTTCGTGTTCTTCTGACGAAATCGTCACCTACACATCCCTTTTCAAAGAGTTTCATGACATATTCGCTTGGAGCTACGAAGAAATGCTGGGTATCGACCTTGATATTATGATACATAAGATTAAGACATACCCCGATGCTAAACCCGTACGACAATGCCTTCGTCCAGTTCATGCGGCTATCAAGCTCGAAGTCGAGAAACTTCTTAAAGCCGACTTTATTTATCCGGTGGCTCTCACAGACTGGGTTTGCAATCTTGTCTCGATCGACAAGAAACAAGGCACCATTCGTGTATGCGTTGATTATAGGGATATCAACAAAGATTGTCCCAAAGACAACTTTCCTACCCCCTTCGTTGATCAGATTGTCGATGATTGCGCCGGAAGTGAAATCTTCTCTCTCATGGATGGTTTCTCTGGGTATAATCAAATCAACATTTTTCTCGAGGATCAACATAAGACTGCTTTTATTTATCCTTGGGGTACTTTTGCCTATCGAAAACTTCCTTTCGGTCTCAAGAACACTGGTGCAAATTTTCAACGCGCTATGTCTTATGCTTTCCATGATATCAAGCACATCGTCCAACCCTATTTGGATGATTTACCCACTCACTCAATGCGCCGAGTCGATCACCCAACCCACCTCTGAGCCATTTTCGTTCGCTGTCGGTTCTATCCTATACGTTTGTATCCTCATAAGTGCGTTTTCTACGTGGAATCCGACCGTCTTCTAGGTTTTATCGTTTTGCGTCAAGGGATCCGGGTGGATCCTTTAAAGGTTGAGGTGATCCTTAATCTCCCTCCTCCTTCTACACTTCACTAGTTACAAAGTTTGCAGGGGAAAGAAAACTTTCTTCGTCGTTTTATCCCAAATTATGCCGAGATAACTCATGGATTTACGCGGTTACTAAAAAAGGGGTCTGAGTTCGTATGGGATACCATCGCTAACAATGATTTCGAAGCTTTGAAATTGTCCTTGATGCGTGCTCCGCTTCTCTTTTCCCCCGATTACAGTCGCGATTATTTCCTTTACCTTGCTGCCTCGGATTTCACCATTGGCATGGTTCTCGTCCAAGAGGATGATGCTAATGACGAACATGTTATTTACTACTTGATTCGAAGTCTAACACCTACCGATTAGTCCGATAACAAAATTGGCCTTGGCTATCATCCAAGCCGTCCAACGCTTCTGACACTATATCCTGTCGTGCAAGACTACAGTGATTTCTAACTGCAACCCTATGCAACACATTCTCGCACGTCAATTGCTAGGGGGAAAATACTCCAAATGGATTGTGATACTACAGGAGTTTGACTTGGAATTCGAATGGGCCAAGTCTAAGCAGTCCTTAGTGTTTGCTGAGTTGATATGCGATTTTCCCCATTCTGAAATGGAAAATGTAGCAGCTGATTCATTGCCCAATGAATCTCTTTTCCTTATCAGCACTGATGATCTTTGGTATGGTGATATCATTATCTATCTCCAGACCCAGACTTTCCGACCAACTTTGTCTAGTACTGACCGACGTCGCATTCGCTATCAAGCCCATCAATATATTATCCTCGGGGATACTCTTTATCGTCGGGGGATTGAATCTGTTTTTAGACGCTGCCTAACATTCGACGAAGCCAAGAAAGCTCTGAATGAATTCCATTCTGGAGCATGTGGTGGTCATATGTCTGGGTATGCTACTGCCCAGAAGATCTTATGAGCAGGGTATTTTTGGCCTTCTTTATTTAATGACATCATAATCGCCGTTCAAAAATGCCATGCTTTCCAGACCTATAATAACAAGATACGGTCACATCCTGCTCCTCTTCACCCTATGGTCTCCGTTGGTCCCTTTGCGAAATGGAGCATTGATTTCATGAAATTTCACCCTCACTCAGCCAAGGGGCATGGTTACATCATTGTAGCTGTCGATTACTTTACGAAATGGGCCAAGGCGATGCCGACATTTGACAACACTGGAAAGACCGCAACATTATTCATTTTTAATCATGTCATAGCTCGTTTTGGTGTCCCCCAAGCTATCATCACCGATCACGGTAGCCATTTTAGAAACTTCATGATGTTCGAACTTACTAAAAAGTTGGGTCTTCGCCATGAAAACTCAACACCCTATTACCCACAAGCCAACGGCTAGGTCGAAGCAATTAACAAAGTTCTCATAACTATGCTCCGACGAATGATAGGGATTCATAAAACAAGTTGGCACACAATGTTGTTTTCAACATTGTGGGCTTACTGGACATCTGTCAAGTCTGCTACTGGGTTTACACCTTTCCGGTTAGTCTATGGTGTGGAAGCCATTCTCTCGATTGAATGCGAGATACCCTCTTTAAAACTAGCTGTTGAACTCCTACAAAACACTTCTGCTGAGGAAGAACATCTATTGTATCTTATGCGATTAGATGAAACTCGACGCGATGCTACCCTAGTCATAGAAGCTCAGAAAAAATGTGTCAAGGCCCAATACGACAAACATGTCAAGCCTCGTGTTTTCTCCAAAGGAGATCTCGTTCTCCTCTATGAACAAGATCGAGATATGGTAGGAGCTGGGAAATTCGAAGCCATGTGGCGAGGTCCTTATGTCGTTCGACAAGTTTTGGAAAAAGGAGCTTATGAGTTAGTAGATTATGATGGTATCCCTTTGAGTGAACCCAGGAATGGGTTGTACTTGAAGAAGTACTATGCATAAAATCATCTGTGCACGAGTACTTGTATTTTTATTGTATCATACTTCTTGTGTGTTACTATAGCTTGCTTTTGTCGTTATCTGGTCTCTTCCCTTATGTGACGTTGTGTTTGATTTCCAGATGTCGGAGTCTTCACTACCCTATATTGGCTTCGTTGATGGCGCTAGCCATAGTACTCAAAACCTTGCTTCCGTTGCATGGGAAATTTATGCCCCTACAAACGAACTTGTCTCCTTACAAGGTGTGTGTCTCGGCTGTGAGACCAACAATATTGCAGAGTATAGCGCCATTATCGAATTATTGGTTGATTCTATCTCGCTTGGAATTCGTCATTTGGTTGTGCAACTCGATTCGCAGCTTGTAGTACTACAATTAAGTAATGTCTATACTATTCGAAGTCCTACTTTGTTACGGGTGTATTTGCGAATTCACCTCTTGGAACATTATTTTGATTATATTGAATATCAACATATTCCTAGATGTCTAAATACATTAACTAATGCATTGGCTAACTATGTATTGGACAGATATCTGGATCATTTATAAATTAATCACATCAATGTTCACACAACATAAGATAAACTGACAGAAGCCGTCTGTATATATAACGATCAAAAGAGTTTTTTACAAAAGTTTTGTCCGAAGACCAAAATGTCAATATCTAAAGCTCATAGCTTCTACAAAATGACGTCATACGACTGCCTGGGAAACCCTACGGAGCAGTCGGCCTATGGACTTTGATACTCCTATAGTGTGACGCTGATGACGTCATGGAACCTCTCCAAGAGGCATGTCTGGAATATCTGCTGTCAAACCCTCTAGGTTTTGTTCCACTGCTTGATAATCCTCAACGTCCCATTGTGGCACTGGCACTACCTCTCCTCGCCCCTGAATGGGAGAAGTACCAGGAGGTCGGTAAGGTCCCACATCTGTCTCATCAACAACGAATTTTGTATTTAGTCTTTGGATGAACATACAAAAATATTTGAATATGATAAAAATTCACAAAAACATTTAAAAAGAAAAAAATGTGTACTTCTTACCAAGTTCCCCCCACTGAGCATCCTCCGGTAGGACTAAGTCCGGATCTCCTCGGAAATCCAACCCGACATAAGCATAATCGTCGACCATCAACATCTGTGGTCAAAGCCAGTCAAAGAAAGTATCATCATACTTGATAATTGGTCCAGCTACGTGCCGGGCCATGAGTTGACACCATATTAACATTCTTGGATCCCTGGGAGCTGGTAAATTCCACTTAACCTACAGCCTCAGTAATGGTACCCTCTCGAGAAAGAAGGACACTAACAAAGATCCGTACTCGAATTGCTTTAGGTTGCCTTGTTTGCATTTGGTCAACTGCCCTTTCATGCTAGGAAGCACTGCATTTGCCCAGTTAAAAACCCGAGGTTTAATACACTCTATTGCATACTGGAAGTAACTTTGTAGTACCATGTGAGGAGTGGAGCTCCCGACCATCCGAGCTATGGTGAACAAGATAGTACGGAGGGTCAAATCCCGTACTCCCCAAATAACTACTTTCCCTTTCTTCCTCTCTGCCTCGAGAACACAGTGTAAGCGACAGTACTCACTCATGGGCAGCCCACCACCTCTGCTACCAGTCAGGCTCATGTGGTACCCATGCCGTGACAGTCCAGTCAAAAAGTAAATGTCCTCAATATCTAAGGATAGTGTGTGGACCCCCACATGAAACACTTGCTGATCGGGATCCCACATATGCAAAAGGTACTCTAATAACCTGACTTAGGCCCTCATGCCTGCGATACGAAAGTACTTAAGAAGACCACAGTTTCTCAAAGCGGCAATAGTGGGCAGATGATTTCCGACAATGGCATTGTCTTCTTCATTCTCCCTTTCACGCCATTCCAGAACCATTGTGATGGCCAGTTACCTACATAAGAAGCACACAAAGAAGATTAGTAACTCTACTCACAATTTGGTTTTCTTTCATTGAGAAAAACTTAATTTTTTTTTTATGCTTTGCGGTTCTCGCAGGTGCCCTTTAGGCACAGTGCAAGAACCTCGCAGGCTGCTGTGGGCTCACCTGCGAGAATGGCTGAGCACAAGTATGGCTCACAAAACCAACTAAAAAATGAGTTTTTACCAATGAAAATGAAAAATAAAACCATGAAAGAGTAGAGGACAAAGATCCTACCTCAATGTCGCTGACGGTGCGTCGAATGGATGCTCGTAACTCACACAATCTGATGCCGAATTTCGAGGGTAAAAGAGGGGTTTTTGGGCTCAAATAGGGGTAAAGTGAAAATGATATGGTAAAAAGAGTTTTACTCCTTTATATTTACTTTTACCATGTTATTTTAATTTTTAATAATTGTTTATTTATTAAAACCTAAACCCTAATGCCCTTTTAAGTGTAACTTTTGCAGGTGTAACGACTTCGATGTTCATATACAGGGATGCAGACATAATTTTTCTTTTTCATCACATGTTTTGTTTGTTTTTAATGGTTTTTGTATAAAACCTCGAGCTTGGTCTTTTTCCGTTCTCACGCTTGAAAATACATGAGAATGCGATCGAGCATACTTTTATCACTTTTTCGGGCTCAACGTGGTTATACGAAAAAGGAACCCCCTGGAGTCCTCTTTAAGCTCTTTTTAGACTCTCTAAACGTGAAAAGATAGCCAAGCGACCTTGCTATTTTCACGCTCGATAAAGTATTTGAAGAAAGCGTCTGTTGAGCGATAATTTATCTCTTTTTCGGTCTCATCAGACTATTTTACGAAAAAGGAACTGAGAGAGTTCTCTTTAAGTGTTTTTCCATACTCTATAATCATGAAAAACCTTTGAGTTTTCTATTTTTGGACTCGTTAAACAAACATCGATAGACCTACAATGGGACCAAACCACTCCTTCTTAGGGTTCATTAAACATACTCCAAAGGACTTATCCGAAGGATAAGCTTATATCAACAAGCATATGTTATCCTCCTCAAGCTTGCGTAAAAATAAAGAGGTACTCGCCAGAAATGGTGGGGGAAAATTTGGGAAAGGGATATGTTATCATCTTCGTATTGATTGGCAGTAAGTGTCGCTCTTGAACATGACACCCCTTATTCATTATTTGAAGCTGGTTTAGGAAATCCATTTGTCTCTCATTCGATTTGCTACAAGGTCATTCCATGTGTCATCTTTGAGTCAATGTTTCCAAATCATTGGTTGTGTCATTCATATGTTCAAGAGAAGTCCATCTGAAACCTCTATTAAATCAACCATCTGCAGTTGTCCATTCTCTCCGTGTCGGCCTTCCCTGTGTCCAGTCCAACTTAAATCATACTTTGTTTCACCTTCAAAATCTGTTACTCATTTTGTGTCATTGATGGGGGATACATCAAGGCCCTCCTATGACAAGTTTTGTTCCCTCGACTTCAGCTCATTATCCGGAATCAAGACTTAGAAATTTTTGGTACCTTGGAACCTGCATGCCTCAATGGTAGGTTTCCTTGCTTTCGACAGTGGGTTTACATCATTGACCCCTGATCGAAAGATTCTGTCGAATGTTCGACTTCAACTCATTCATTCACACTCGATGGATTGTACTAGAGTAGCTTGGGAGTCATTGACATCAATGGTGATTTTCCTCTCACTTGTTAACGGTTTCATCAATGACCAGTAATCAAGTGGTTTCTACCATGTTCGACTTCGACACATGTAATCACATGGTTAGATTTGTACTTTTGGGCGATGAGATTGAAGACCCTTTATATCATCTCTTTGTCCAGGTTGCGATGGAATATGTATAATCTGCGACACATAGATCCACTTTGTATGTCTTGTGGCTATGTCATCTTAATTAAATTTTCTCGCATAGATCCACAGTGTATTCCTGGTGGCTATGCTATATTTTGACGGCATGGATCCACAGTGTATGATTGGTGGCCATGACCTATGTCTACAATGTCATCCGTCTGTGATCTGAGTATGGGAATGCCTACCTCAGAATTAATATATATGATATTTTGCAGATGCCTGGTTGTTCGCAGGTTTCCGATTAGGTGCGCTCCTGGTTTCCAACACACATGCAGCTTACAAAGTCTTTCAGCTGTCACTGATTCCAGCCTCATACTTTGGGGGGAATTCTGTTACCCATGATTTTGGTCATCATGATGGTGTATGGATGATGGTGTACTCAGGCTCCTCATAAGAATTTTCTCCTGAGAAAACTGACATTCATCTCTTCCCAGAAAACTTACTTTTGAAGAGGGTTCGCAGGTTGCTAGTATACCAGGGTGCGAGAATGACCCATTCTCGCAGGCTGCCTTAAGCTAGGGTGCGAACTTCTCGCACTGTGCTTCATAGCTAGGGTGCAAACTCATTCTAAAGCTTGGAAAAAGATGGATTCTTGATGGTTCTAGAAGGGAATCTTCTAGAAGAATGGGTTGGCATTCGAATGGTTATCCTTGTACTGGATTCCCTGATATTGTGGGATCATTCTTATCCAAGTAACCATCTCATTCTCTCCTATATATTGAGGGAATTCTCATGGAAAAGGTTAAGCAAGATTCATTGGAGAATTAGTGAAAGAATTGTACAAAGGACGTAGCTTGAACAGGAGCTTTGAGACTCTAGCAAGTCTATCAAGAGGATTTGATCTTCTTCATACAAGGATTGAGAAAGTGTGTGTGTTGGAGCCAAGAGCCACCGAAAGGGAGATTGCGACATCAAGGAAATTATGTTGTAATATTCTACTTTCAATTAATATGATACAGTGGCATGTCCCTTTCCCATAAAGCTATTCTCACTTTATTGTGTAATTCCTTGATCATACACATAAGTTGACAGTTGAATATATTTTTCTATATTAACTTTGGTTGGTTTGTGTTGTCTTGGTCTTGACTTCACGAGAGCACCGGAGCGAAGCGGGAGCAACAGAGACCCTAGGAAGCGATACAAAGGTATGTTACTTATTCCTTCCTACTAGCTAATTCAATGGTCAAAACTTAGGGAAAGAGTCATGTCCTGTCCTGTTTTGTTCTAGATCTAGGTGGATCTAGGGAGATCAGTTAGTGTCCGCACCTACCGATTAGTCCGATAACAAGGGGCTGGACGTTCCTCACATCTATATATTTTATGCTCCAAATATCAGTAGAAAATCACCACCGAGCTGGGGATACGATTCCAAAAAAGAGGATGTCTCTCTCATATCCCAATTCACTCCTAAACCCAGCTAGTTTTCTAACAACCCTCCCAATCCTCGAACTCTCTTCCTCTAAACCTATGCAACCCAAGGAATTGGGATCCCCCTTTACTACACACATTCCTTCAGGCCTTCCCTTTTCTCTCTAGGGCTCCAACACAAGGTTGGATAGGAATCTCTAATGCCACGGACTCCAGGGATACTAGTTGCCCCAAGAAAACTAATAAAAAAACCCATTTTTCAAGGGAAATTCACTCACACAGAAATATCCCTCTTTATAGGTCTAAAAATCCACTTTCTCATAGAAAAAAAAATCCAACAAGATGCCCACAACACCTACTATGGCTTCCCTCAAGATCCAATGCTCTCCCCTCCCTTGCTGCTCCAATAATTGCATGAAAAAACTGTCCACAATTGCCACTCAAAATTCACTTTTACCCATGAGAGTTGAATCACATTCCCCAAGGTTGATTTTACTTATCCCCCATTCTCTCATAACTATGGGATGTGAATTTTCCCACCAACCCCTCTTACATGTGTTTAATTATTGGGCTCTCATACACTCAAAAGGAAATTAGGAAGGTTCACTCAAAGTAACAATTTTAGGAAAGTGGGTTGGAATTAATACCCATGAATAACCACCCCCCCCTCATTGGAACCATTTATTATACATTCCTAGAGATTGCCCTTAATTTTGGAAACTTAGTCCCCAATCACTCTATCTGTGTCCACCAACAACCAATGTCACTTTTATTTTATTATTATGATCATATACAATGTTTACAAATTACATATTTGGGCTCGTGACCATACATTGTTGATGTTTGTAGCATCAGATAGGTACTTCCACATCGGTTTTGTGTCTAACATGTGGAAGTCATCCTTAATGGCTCTCAAGACTTAGGAGATTCACTTTAATAAAGTGATTATTAAAGTGAATGTACTTTTTTAATTAATGTGCTTTTAATTTAATTAAATGGGTATGTTTTGACATTAGTGAATTAAATTAAATCATAGCCATTAGATCTAAAGTGAAGGGGAGATTTAATCTCAACACTTGATCACTTTGTATATATAGGGTTTTGTATTTAGGGTAAAATCAATATTATAAAAGGAATCCCGAGTGAGAGGAGGAGACACACACATAATGAAGAGATCTCATTGATTGGGTGGAGAAGGAATTTTATCCAAGTGTGTAGGGGCATGGTATGAGGAAATGAGCAAAGGGGTAGTAAAGGTGTAGCAACCATGTATGATATGCTAGTCTATTTTGATGATTTGTATTTTACTCAGGTGGGCCATTATCCTAGGATGAGATTCCATATTTTATCTAATAAGATCAACAAGGTACCAATTTTCCCTTAGGGTTTTTTCTAGGGGTATTTTACCCAGAAATTACATGTGTACTTTGTGTATGGTTTCCTTATTTGTGCTTCCACTGTAATGTTTTGTTAATAATTCAGTTGTTCTTTTATTCAATAATTAATTTATTTGGAATTAACTATCGGGTTTTGGCTTAGGATAAATTTAACATGGTATCAGAGAATGATATCTAAAGGAAGAACCAGGTTTCACAGGTCATGATTTTTTCAGGTGGGAAACAACAAGAATTTTTATTTTTTATTTTTTTGCAGGTTCAACTGTGGGTAAAGTTAAATCCAAAATATAAAAAATAAAAAAGAGAAATTAGTAGCCGTATAATGTACAACCGTCACCCTATAGCTGTATGATTGTAGGAGTTGTAGCATCCATCTATAGAGAAGATTTGCATGGGTTGCCGAAGTGATTGTTGTGGATTGGGATGTGATAGTCGTGAAGGATGCAAATGTAGCATAATGTGGTGGCTTAGGCTAGAAAAAGAGATGACTAGGTGAATCAACATGGACGTGCAGAAGTAACAACCACCATATTAGTTGAGTAGATTAGAGCCTCAGATTGCAATATCAGGTCGATGAACAAATAACTATAGGTGATGGATGAGAGGATCCACAGGAGGGAGATGATTGAGGGTGCATTGTGTTGGAACAACCATTATGTTGTAGACACCAATCAAGAGATAGAGGGGCACAACCACCAGTGGGTGTGTGTGGAGAATGAAAATGGAGATTGTGTTGATAGAAGTGTCAACTGAGGAGTAGCCAACCCAGTCAACAAAAATGAGCCATCGATGCTACAAATTGCAGCCCCTAGCTAAGCGTCGGTAGGGCTAACATGGTTGTTGGCTGAGCCAACAATCAACAAAGCTGCCATCATGGCTAGCAGAAGCCGCATGCCACTAGGTCAACCACCAACGCAGGGATCAGTAGAGCCACCAACAAGGCCCCATATCCTTGTGTAGGCCTAGAGAAGTCATTGGGAAACCTAGAAATGGATTGGGAAACCTAAAGAAGTACTCGAGGAATAGCAAAAGGCTGCGGGAAACCTCGAGCAAATTCAAGTAGGCATTCTTACAATAGGTAGAAGGTCTAGGTAGAAAGCAGTGGTTATGAGTAGCAGACAACGAGTTCAAGTAGTAGGCAATGGGTCCCAAGAAGGGATCCAAGAAACTGGTACAATTTTCTAGTTTTCATGCCTGACGGACTAGGCAGTACATATTTTCAGCAAATTGTGTTCCCACAGTTAAGCGTGCTTGAGCCAGAGGCGTCTTGGGATGGGTGACCACCCGGGAAGTCCGGGTTACTGAGTGCAAGCCCTAGAAGTGATGATTGATGCTATTTGATTCATTTCATTGGTTTCAATGCCATTTCTTCACCCCTGTGAGCATCACCTGATGCAATGAGTGCTAAGTGTACTATTCAAATCATGGGAATTATTGGTCAGTTGTGACTAAAACTCATGGATATGGTTCATAGATTAATGACTTACACTATGCAGTTAATCCCGAAAATGATATCTAATATGTTGCATTGGGGAAGCCCCTCTATGCTTAAATAATAAGAGTGAAGGGAGCTCTAATTGGATAGTTCATAAGGCACAATAATTGCTAAGGTTTGCAAATGGGGTAGCAAGCGAAGTGGGCTTGATTGTGGGGAAAAATCCACAGCTAGGCGCGCTTGAGCCAGAGGCATCTTTGTTATTGGATAAATCCGTAAGTGCGGACACAAACAGATCTCCCTAGATCCACCTGGATCTAGAACAAAACATGACAGAATAATACTCTTTCCCTAGGTTTAGACTATTGAATGAACTAGGAGGAAAGAATCATGAACATACCTTGTGATTTCTTCCTTGGGTCTCTGTTGTCTAGCTTCTCTCCAATGCTCTTGTGCCGTCAAGATTACAACAGTACAAACCAATCGAAGTGAAGACAACTCAATATATTCAATAGCTAATCTATACATATGATCAAGGAGTTATGTAATAAAGTGACATTAGCTTTATGGGAAAGGGACATATTACTGTATTAAATTGATAGAAAGTAAGACTTACAGCCAGAGCCTTGATGTTGTAAACCTCCTTTCGATGGCTCCTAGCTCTGACACACACACTTTCTCATGCATGAAGAAGATCAACCACTTTTGATAACCTTGCTGGTGTCTCTAGCTGCTATAGCATCAGTCCTTCATACAATCTTACACTAATTCTCCAATAAATATCTTGCTAGTTTTCTTCTAACCTTTTCCATGAGAATCCCATCAATTTATAAGAGAGAATGGATTATTTACTTGGATAGGAATGATCCCAAGATATCAGGAAAGTCAGTACTTAGATAACCATTCGAATGCCATCTCATCCTTCTAGAAGATTCCCTTCTAGAAGGTTTGAGAATTTATCTTTTTTCCTTCTATAGAAGATGATCGCACCCTAACAGTTAGGCACAGTGTGAACCTCTCGCACCTTGGCTTAAGGCAGTCTGCGAGAATCATGCATTCTTGCAGGCAAATGTATTGACAGCCTGCGAACCTTCCTCAAAACTGTGATTTCTGGAAAGAGACAAAGGTAACTTTTCTCAGGATAAAGTTCCAATGAAGAGCTTGAGTTCACCATAATCATTACATCATCATGACGACCAAATTTATGGATAACAAAATGCCCCCCAAAGTCTGAGATTGGAACCAGTGACAGTCGATAGACTTTGTAAGCTGCATGTGTGTGTCAAGAACCAAGAGCACATCTAATCGGAAACCTGCAAACATCCAAGCATCTGCAGAATATCATATATACCAATTCT
>ML778217.1:749067-759122 GCA_009831015.1 Picea engelmannii
GTAAACTCGAAGGTTTTTCAAGATTATAGAGTTAGGAAAAACACTTAAAAGAGAACTCTCTCAGTTCCTTTTTCGTACAGTAGTCCAACGAGACCGAAAAAGGGTTAAACTATCGCTCGAAAGACGCGTACTTCAAATACTTTCTCGAGCATGAAAATAGCAAGGTCGCTCGGCGATCTTTTCATGTTTAGAGAGTCTGAAAAGAGTTTAAAGAAAACTCCAGGGGGGTTCCTTTTTCATATAACCACGGTGAGCCCGAAAAAGTGATAAAACTATGCTCAATCAAGTTCTTATATTTTTCACGAGCGCAAGAACGGACAAAAATACGCTCGAGGTTTTATGTAAAAACCATAAAAAACAATCAAAATTACACCATAATGGAGAAAAACATGTCCATATCCCTTTTGTAATCATCAATGTTTCACACCTGCAAGTCATAACACTCATTTTCATATTAGTCATTAGGTTTAAACAATAGATAAACATAAAAACTCAAAATTGACATAGTAAAAAGTAATTCAAATGAGTAAATAACCAATTTTACCATATCATTTCACATTTTCACCATTGAGTTCCCAAAACCCTCATTTTACCCTCTGAATTCGGCGTTGATTTTTGGGAGCTACGAGAGATCATTTGACGAGCCGTCAGCATCATTTTTGTAAGTTCTTCATTCTCGATCTTTCCATGGTTTAAAAATTTGATTCCATTGGTTAAAACTGTTGTTTTAAGTGATTTTTTGAACTATATATGCGTGGAGGCATTCTCGCAGGTGGCCCATACGGGACCTGCGAGAATGACTCGTTCTCGCAGGTGGGCTTTGAGCCACCTGCGAGGTGTTTGCACTGTGCATAATAAGACACCTGCGAGCAGCACAGAACTCAATTTTTTTTAAAAAAGTTTAGCCAATGAAAAAGATTCATTTCATGAATAAGATCATTAATCTTCTTTGTATGTTTCTTATGTAGGTAAATAGCCACAAACATAGTGCTTGAGTGGCGAGAACGAGAACATGAGGAGGATAATGAAAATGCTGAGAATCATCCTCCCACCATAGCTGCATTAAGAGATTGTGGTCTCTTAAAATACTTCCGTATCCCGGGCATGAGAGCCCAAGTCCGATTACTGGAGTATCTAGTCCGTATGTGGGATCCAAACCAGCAAGTTTTCAATGTAGGAGCTCACACATTATCCATTGACATCGAGGACATATATTTCTTGACCGGATTATCCAGGCGCAGGTCTTATGTCAGTCTGACCGGCAGCAGAGCTGACGGGTTAAAAATGAGTGAATATTGCAATCAATACTGTGTACCCGAGGCCGAAAGAAAGAAAGGGAAAGTGGCGATCTGGGGAGTAACAGACCTGACTCTCCACACTATTCTCTTCACGATTTCTCGGATGGCTGGAAGTGTCGCTCCCCATATGGCATTACAGAGCTATTTCCAGTATGCCATCGAGTGTACTGAGCCCCGAGTATTTAACTGGGCTGATGCAGTGCTACGCAGTATCAAAAGACAACTGACTAAGTGCAAGTGGGGAGAACCAAAATAATTTGGATATGGATCTTTACTAGTGTCCTTATTCCTTGAGAGGGTCCCTGTATTTAGACTATAGGTTGAGTGGGACTTTCCGGGTCCTAGGGATCCGAGGATGTTGCGGTGGTGTCGGCTCATGGCCCGGCACGTGGCAGGACCAATCGTCAAATATGATGATATTTTCTTTGACTGGTTGCAAAACCAGATGCTGATGGTCGATGACTATGCCTATGCGAGGTTGGATTTCTGAGGAGATCCAGATCTCGCACTGCCTGAGGACGCTCAGTGGGGAGACCTCGGTAAGAAGTACACAAATTTTCTCTTTTTAAAATGTTTTTGAATTTTTAATCATATTAAATATTTTTGTTTTTATAGATTTATTCGAATACTAACACCAAATGTTTGTTGGTAACATAGATGTTGGACCATATAGACCTCCTGGCACTTCTCCTATCCAGCGACGAGGAGAAGCAACAACAGTAGTACCACAGTATGCCGAAGATTACCAGGTGGTGGAACAGAATTTAGAGGGTCTTACAGTAGACATTCCAGATATGACTCTAGAAGAGGTTCCACGACGCGATCAACGTCACACTGTAGGGGTATCCGCAGCTATGGGTCGACTGCTCCGCAGAGTAGCTAGGGAAGTAGTGTGTTACCGTGAACGTCATCCGTGACGTCACTTTGTAGAATCTATAAGATTCAATTTTTGATATTTTGGTCTTCGGACAAACTTTTTTGTAAAAACAACAAACTCTTATGATCGTTATATACAGATGGCTTCTACCGGCTTATTTTATATTGTGTAAATTTAAATGTGTTTGATTTATAAATGGTTCAAATTTCTGTCCAATACATAATTAGCCAATGCATCTGTTAATGTATTAAGACATCTAGGAATATGCTGATATTCAATGTGATCAAAATATCGTTCGAAGAGGCGAATTCGCAAATACACTCGTAATAAAGTAGGACTTCGAATAGAGTAGACATTACTTAGATGTAGTACCACAAGCTGCGAGTCGATTCGCACAACCAAATGAAGGATTCCAAGCGAGATAACATCAACCAATAATTCAATAACGACGCTATACTCAACAATGTTGTTGGTTGCACGGCCAAGACATACACCTCGTAAAGATATAAGTTCATTGGTTGGGGCATAGATTGCCCATGCAGCGGAAGCTAGGTTCCGAGTACTACGACTAGCACCATCAACGAAGACAATATAAGGTAGCGAAATTCCCGACATATGGCAACCAAACACAATGTCACGTAAGGGCAGAGACTAGATAACGTCAAAAGAAAACTAAAGTAACACACACAAAGTATGATACATAAAATACAAGTACTTGTGCACAAATAACTTATGCATAGTACTTCTTCAAGTACAACCCATTCCTGGGTTCACTCAAAGGTATACCATCATAATCAACTAGCTCATACGCTCCTTTTCCCAACACTCTGCGAACAATGTAAGGACCACGCCACATTGGTTCGAACTTCCCAGCTCCTAAGACATCTTTATCCTGTTCATACAGAAGAACAAGATCACCTTCAGAGAAAACACGAGGCTTGACATGCTTGTCATACTGTGCCTTGACACATTTCTTCTGGGATTCTATTACGAGAGTAGCGTCACGTCGAGTTTCGTCCAATTGCATCAAATACAATAGATTCTCTTCTTCAGCAGAAGTATTGGGTAAGAGTTCGACAGCTAGCTTCAGAGAAGGTATCTCACATTATATCGGAAGAATGGCTTCCACACCATAGACTAATCGAAATGGCGTAAACCCCGTAGCGGATTTAACATATGTCCGATATGCCCACAATGCCGAAAACAACATTGTGTGCCAGTTGGTTTTATGAATTCCTATCATCCGTCGAAGCATAGTTATAAGGACTTTGTTAATTGCTTTGACCTGGCCATTAGCTTGCGGATAATAGGGTGTTGAGTTATCATGACAAAGACCCAACTTTTCCGTAAGTTCAGACATCATAAAATTCCTAAAATGACTACCGTGATCAGTAACGATAGCTTGAGGAACACCGAAATGAGCTATGACATGGTTAAAAAGAAACAACGTTGCAGTCTTTCCAGTATTATCGAATGTTGGCATCACCTCGGCCCATTTTGTAAAGTAATCAACAGCTACAATGATGTAACCATGCCCCCCGGCCGAGTGAGGGTGACATGTCATGAAATCAATGCCCCATTTTGCAAAAGGACCAACTGAAACCACAGGATGAAGAGGAGCAGGATGCGACCGAATTTTTTGATTGTAGGTCTGGCAGGCATGGCACTTCTGAACAACAGTAATGCAGTCATTGAACAAGGAAGGCCAAAAATATCCTGCACGTAAGATCTTCTGGGCAGTAACATACCCAGACATATGACCACCACATGCTCCGGAATGGCAGTCATTCAAAGCTATCTCGGCTTCGTCAAAATTCGGGCAACATCGAAAAACAGAGTCAATTCCCCGACGGTAAAGAGTATCCCCGAGGATAATATATTGACGTGCTTGATAACGGATACGACGTCGTTCGACGCTAGACAAAGCAGGCCGGAAAGTTTGGGTTTGGAGATATATAATGATATCTCCATACCAAATATCGTCTGTGCTTATAAGAAAAAGAGATTCATCAAGCAATGAATCTACTGCTACATTTTCCGTGGCTGAGTGAGGAAAATCACATATCAATTCAGTGAAAACTAAGGATTTCTTAGACATGGCGCGATCGAACTCCAAGTCAAACTCCTGGAGTATAACAATCCATTTGGAGTACTTTCCCCCTAGCAATTGACGAGTCAAAATGTGTTTCATAGGGTTTCAATGCGAAATCACTGTAGTTTTCCTTGAAAGGATATAATGCCGAAAGCATTGAACAGCTTGAACGGTAGCCAAAGCCAGTTTTTCAACATGTTGATACTTGATTTCAGTTGATGTGAGACTTCGACTCAAGTAATAAAAAACATGTTCGTCATGTGTATCATCCTCTTGAACGAGAACCATGCCGATGGTATACTCCGAGGCAGCAAGATAAAGAAAGTAATCACGACTATAATCAGGAGGGAAGAGAAGTGGATCTTTCGTGAGGGACAACTTCAAAGCCTCAAAAGAATTGTTGGCAACAGTATCCCAGACAAACTCTGAACCTTTCTTTAGTAGACGTGTAAAACCATGAGTAATCTCAATGTAATTAGGGATGAAACGACGAATAAAGTTTGCTTTCCCCTGCAAACTTTGTAACTGACACAATGAAGAAGGAGGAGGGAGATTAAGAATCGCCTCAACCTTAAGAGGATCAACCCAGATCCCTTGACGTGAAACAATGAAACCTAGGAGGCGGCCAGATTTTATGCAAAAGATGCATTTATGAGTATTTAAACGAATGCGATAGAAACGACAACGAACAAAAATTGCTCAGAGATGAGTGGGGTGATCGACTCGGCATAAAGAATGAGCTGGTAAATCATCCAAATAAGGTTGAACGATATGCTTGATATCGTGAAACGCATAAGACATAGCACGTTGAAACGTTGCGCCCGTGTTCTTAAGATCGAAGGGAATTTTCCTATAGGCGAAAGTACCCCAAGGACAAATAAAAGAAGTTTTATGTTGGTCCTCAGGAGCAATGTTAATTTGATTATAGCCGGAGAAACCATCCATGAGAGAAAAAATTTTGCTTCCGGCACAATCATCGACGATCTGGTCGACGAAAGGGGTTGGAAAGTTGTCTTTTGGACAGGCTTTGTTAATATCTTGATAATCAACACAAACACGTATACTACCACATTTTTTGTCAATCGATATAGGGTTGGAAACCCATTCTGTCAGAGCCACAGGATAAATAAAACCGGCTTTGAGAAGTTTTTCAACTTCGAGTTTGATAGCTGCCGCTTTACGTGGATGGACCGGACGAAGGTGTTGCCAAACTGGTTTAGCTCCGGGGTAGGTCTTTATCTCATGCACACCAATAGCAGGGTCGATACTTGGCATCTCTTCGTAGCTCCAGGAAAAGATGTCACAAAATTCTTTGAACATAGCAGTATAGGTGACAATTTCATCCGGAGAACACAAAGCTCCAATGTGAACATTTTCAACTATCCCAGGTTTAACTGATATATCAATGGGAATCGTGGGAGAAATATTACTGAGGTTCCCTTCGGAAAACACATCATGTGTAGATCCGGGAACGGTTGATATGACAACAATGGTCGACGGAGTCGAAATCCATTGGTAATTCTCTAGAGTGTGTTGCTCCAGAAACAGTATGGAATGATGATGCCCATCGTCCCAAGGAGTGTCTTCCATGATGGACATGATCATCTCATCAGTGGGAAAGATGACATGGAAAGGATCAGGAGACAACTCATCAAGAGAGGGTGTAGAAGGTGTTGCCAATTGAATAACTTGATAAGCAGACTCAACCAGACTTAACGACATGACGTCACTGAAACGAGTATGATCTCCTAGGTCAGGGACTATCCAAGGGTCAGAAGACATAGGAAGCTCGTGAGGTACAACGAATATCATATTGATAGAAGAAACTGACAGGCGCGAAATATCGGGTGGGGGTGGTATGGGGAAAGTGCCCATTAATGAAGAGTCCTTTAAAAGGCCGACACCGACATTTTCGTAACCTGGAGGGGTTTTAGCTATGAATGGCATGTTGCCAGTATGAGTATCAGAATTAAAGAAGGAAAGTTGATCAACCATAACAACTTTTCCCTGATGAGGAAATCGTACCACACGAAAAAGTGTTGACACAACAACGCGCATAGAATCTATCCAGCTACGACCAAGTAGAAGATTATAATCCAGGGGAGCATCAAAAACTTCCACTTCAACTTGGACTGTCTTACCTTCTAGAGTAACAGGAAATGATGGAAGAACACTGTAAGGCTTAAAACCAAAGCCATTGAAGGCTTTCAAAGTATTTTGTCATTCATTTAAAGGAGGAGAGCCAATGGATTTCCAACAAGCGAAAGACATTACACACGTAGAGGCACCCTCATCAATAACAGTTCGACAAATATTCTTATCGGCGACAACAACTTGTATCTGAAATGCAAGTTGGGGGGGTAACCTTGGAATATGATCTTCCAAGTCAAATACTATTAAATTCGTATCTGTAGGATCAATTCCACCTATAGCTTTCAACAGAGCCCTTCGTTGTGTAGGACAAGACTGAAGGACTTCAAGGGCAGACATTGCTGAAGGTGCTTGGGCCAGATCTTCGACAATGCTATAGTTCTGGGCCGCACGAGCATGAGGATTGAAAGCCGACTTCTTAACGACACCTTTCGGGGGTGGTCGCAGAACTGTATCAAGGCTTGGTCGTTTGATATGAAGAGGACCATTCGTAGGTGTATTCAGTGGAGAGGGCTGAACCAAAGTAGGAGGTAAATCGTCAACCCTCTCCTTAGATGGAGTATAGTCTTTGGCTCTAGTCGTGAGTGCAACATTATTTTTCTTAGAATCACCGGTACACATCAAAACATATGATGTTGTAGAAGTAGAGGGTTGGTCATGAATGACCAACGAGGCCTGTTGCTGAGACGGGAAAGGGTTGGGACAAGACTACCAGCGTAGAGGGTTTCGACGTTCATTGAAGGAACTTAGTAACCTCAGCACGTCGAGGACAATCCTTCGTGTAGTGATCATCACCACAGATAAGGAAAGGGTAATGTGGTTTGCGCTTATCCCGATCTTCAACAGGAGGGGTTTTAGTTTGCTCATTTTGATTATTATTTTTTCTCTCCTTATTCTTGCCTCTCCCTTTCTTTGATTTATTTTTGCCGGTCGGTGTAGATTGAACAACGTTCACCTCAGAAGTATTTCCGGTGGAAGTGGCAGGAGACATAGCATTTTGAACATTAGAAGATGTAGACTTAGGGGTTGTATTTGAAATAGAATGTGAGTGGACATGAGCAGTACCAATCACACCATCAGCTGCATGCGAGGCAGCTGGAGCAGTGGAAGTGCTGGAAGTACCAGGACGAGGTAATTCAGGTAGAAAATCGTAAAGTGTTCCTGTTTGCGAATAAACGAGATCAAGATATTGAGCCCGACTTATAGCCTGCTGCTCTGTAACAACACCACCCATAGCAATGTCTTTACCAATTTCATTTATGAAGGATTTCGTGAACCATTCGGCCAGTAACTGATCAAGGAGTTCAAGTTTAATGAGACGTCGCCTCCTTCGCCACTCATGAATGTGATCCGATATATGAGTGCATTTAGTCTGTTTAAAGGAAGTTAAGATCTCAGTCCAATTATCGTAATGGATCGGTAACTGGTAATGTGTAAGAAAAACCATAGCTAAGGTGCTGAAATCAGAAAAA
The DNA here is from genome assembly GCA_009831015.1 of Picea engelmannii. Classification (NCBI taxonomy): domain Eukaryota; kingdom Viridiplantae; phylum Streptophyta; class Pinopsida; order Pinales; family Pinaceae; genus Picea; species Picea engelmannii. The sequence goes on from ML778217.1 coordinate 756,958, forward strand.
AAACCTCGTGGCAATTCAATATACCACTTCGCAGCAGAACCGGTAAGGGTTCTTTGAAAAAGACGTAGACGAATGGAGTCATCCATCAACGAGTTGGACGAACACCATAAGTGAAAAGTCATAACATGATTATTTGGGTCCTCTCCTGCCTTACCATCGAACTTCAGAATGTCCGATGGAATCTTGGCGGGAATAGCAAGCCATTGGGGAGAGTGATGAATAGGATCATTGAGAATCCTAGACAAATCTGGCAAATCCAAAGTAGCAAGAAAAGGTAACTGTCGGTTTACTTGCAGGTACTGATGACTTTTGGGTGGAAGCCCTGTCGTCAAACCAGTAGGGCCATAAGCAGTCTGTCTATAGAGGGAAGACCCTGACTGATTTGGTGGTGTCTGGATAGGATAGTAGCCCCAAGGATTATGACCTTGAGTTTGAGTAGGGACCTGTGGTTGAGTAGTGTGACCCTGACCCCAAATAGGATTAGGTATGCGTGGATAAAGTTGGCCGATAGTAGGGGCGGGTTGCTGCCCCCCAGCATTTTGAGGAAAGTTTTGTAGAAGCTGATTCCAATACTGGGCCAATTCAGGAGGTATATTTTGTCCAAAAGGTGAGGTTGGTCCCCCTATCGCAGGTATTGTTCCACCCAGAAGTTGTGTGCCAACCGTAGGTTGCGTAGTAACTGTGTTGTGCCCGGGAAAAGGAAAAGGAACCGTACCACCCTATCCACCAACAGGAATCTTCAAGTTTGGTGCAACAGTCGGGATAGTGCCACTAGGATTAGGATTGCCAGAAGGAAACTGAGGGAGTGTCAGGATAAAACCGGGAATAGGTTGCCCAGGAAAAGGAGGACCACCTGGAGAACCGACTAGGGTTTGTGGAGGTGCTGGATTGGAAGCATTCAACAAAGCATTCAACGCATGGTAACCGGGAGGTAATGTCGGGTTGACATCAGGCATTCGCTGGGTATTGATAGGAGAAAGAGTAGCTGCAGTAATTTTGGTTTGGTCACTCATAGTATTCGCGAGATGGGCCATCTCGGGAGGGAGAAAAAAGTGATAAGTGGTAGTCTCTAGTGTAGTTTCTGTCTCAGAAGACACTGGAGGGTTGATTTCGTAGACTGTGGGTGACTCCGTACCAAAAAGGACTCGTCGAAAATCACCTGACCAAAAAGGATCTTGGCCTACTACACCAGGAGAAGGCCCAATGGTTGATTCAGAAGATGTAACAATGGATTCGCCAGAAGAATTTAATCGCACAAAAGGTCGTTCACCACGGCGAATGCGATAGTCTTCTCTAGTATTGGTAATTCGAAAATCGTCTAGAGAGTTAGTTCGTTCTATCTGTGGAGGTGGTGTAGTAACAACTGGAACGTCACTTGTTTCCCCGTGTGGTGGAGTAACCACTGGGACTTCAGTCTGACGGGGAGAACCCTCAGGTGTACCGGTAGGTGAGGGTTGAGTATCGTCCAGATTTTCTAGAGATAAACCTTGCATTCTATGTGAATGTCATGGGGGATAAATTGTAAATGAATGACAAGCTCTGCAAATAAATTCCTATGGTCAGCTTCGAGAAACAAATAGCACGCGCTAGTAAACAAAATCTAGGAAGCAATCACCAAGAAAACAATACCTTCTAATTTCAAGGCCACTAGTTTGTGATGAAATCCAACGTTGCAACAACGAGACGAGAAGGGGTGGGGCTAGGATGGAAAAGTTACGCTGACGACTTGCTTAACGGACTTACACCCTGGTGCAAGCTCCCACACATAATCGTGGGTATACCCTCCAAGGAGCCCGAGTGAGTTTGGCCAACGTCAATTCCAGGTACCATGAAGACTTTCCCCTCCACAGTCACCTTGGGTAAGAACCTAGAGGGATAGGCCACTAAATTCACCACAAGCAACAGTAAATCCTGGGGGAACAGTCGTCAGTCCGATCCACACGCAAGGGCAGGGTATCTAGCCCGAAATCAACTCAAAAGGCTTCCACTCATCATTGTGGGTATACCTCCGAGTGATCCCTGTAATACGTGCAATCTCTACACCGATGTCAACAAAGCAGGGTTAGTAACTCTGCCAACACCAATGCGACCTAGTGCTTGACCCTTGTGTTAGAAGGGCTTCCCAGGACAATATGTTGTAAATGGAATTTAACACTCCCTAACTC
>ML778217.1:759283-802399 GCA_009831015.1 Picea engelmannii
ACTCGTGTTGTATGACTCTGACCCAAATAATGCAAGGATGATAATGAAATATAACACGTTTCATTCAATGAATCCTATTTATGGGAGAGAGAGAAAATCTTCCAAATCAACCCTGTACTACAATGCAATGCACAATTTCCTTTCAAATGTCAATTCAAACAATCATTCATAAAAGGACTATTCTCTATGTGTCTTTCAAATACTTCAATAAACTCTAAAATTTGATTTTTCAATGTTTTCTAAAAGACAAAAAACAATGTTTTTGAAAGAAAAGAGTATCGTTCACTTTCCGAAAAGAATACTCATTATATCAATGAGAAAACATAAAAATCAAATCATAAAGAATCAAGCAATAACAACCCAATCAACTCTTTCAATGAAAGCAAAAACAAAGAGAAAACCAATTAGTTTTCTCAATGCAAATGAAAATGTTCTTTCAAACCACCAAGCAAATGAGAAAAACCAAGCACTTAACTCTCAACCAATCACTGGTTCTCAACCAATCAGACACACTCATCTCTTGAAGTCAGAGAGAATGAAATTGCCAATAAGAGTCAAGAAGTGAAAGTCAAGCTACAAAGGACAAGAAAAACCTTGAAACCCTAAAACGGTTTACACGGGCAAACTAAAGCAAGAGCTATATCAATCAATGATCCAATAAACCCATAAGAAGTAAATCAACTGATCTGAGCAGTTGGAAAAACCAAAACTCAATTTCAAAATTTTCAAAAATCTTGCTCGCAGGCAAGCAGTGTTACACAGTGCGAGAATCTATGATTCTCGCAGGCAACCTTTTAGCAAGGTGTGAGGTACTCGCACTGAACCCTATGAGAAGGTTGCGAACCTGATTGATTCTTGCAGGCTGCAGTTAAACGCAGTGCGAGAAATCCTGAAGATGAAAAAATTTTTGAAAATGAAATCAAAATTGACAAAGGCTGCTGGACTCAGAAGGTCTATCAGGATATCCTGAAGACTCAGAGACTGACAAGACAGGATAAAAATGAAACTAGAGAAAATGGCCACAGAAAAATACAAAAAGCCACCAAAAAATGGGATTGTCCCCAGTGGAGTCGCCAATTTTGTTATTGGATAAATCCGTAAGTGCAGACACAAACCGATCTCCCTAGATCCACCTGGATCTAGAACAAAACAAGACAGAATAATACTCTTTCCCTAGGTTTAGACTATTGAATGAACTAGGAGGCAAGAATCATGAACATACCTTGTGATCACTTCCTTGGGTCTCTGTTGTCCAGCTTCGCTCCAATGCTCTTGTGCCATCAAGATTACAACAGTACAAACCAATCGAGGTGAAGACAACTCAATATATTCAATAGCTAATGTATACATATGATCAAGGAGTTATGTAATAAAGTGACATTAGCTTTATGGGAAAGGGACATATTACTATATTAAATTGATAGAAAGTAAGACTTACAACCAGAGCCTTGATGTTGCAAGCCTCCTTTCGATGGCTCCTATCTCTGACACACACACTTGCTCATGCATGAAGAAGATCAACCACTTTTGATAACCTTGCTGGTGTCTCTAGCTGCTGTAGCATCAGTCCTTCATACAATCTTACACTAATTCTCCAATAAATCTCTTGCTAGTTTTCTTCTAACCTTTTCCATGAGAATCCCATCAATTTATAAGAGAGAATTGATTATTTACTTGGATAGGAATGATCCAAAGATATCAGGAAAGTCAGTACTTAGATAACCATTCGAATGCCATCTCATCCTTCTAGAAGATTCCCTTCTAGAAGGTTCGAGAATTTATCTTTTTTCCTTCTATAGAAGATGCTCGCACCCTAACAGTTAGGCACAGTGAAAGCCTCTCGCACCCTGGCTTAAGGTAGCCTACGAGAATCATGCATTCTCGCAGGCAAATGTATTGACAGCCTACGAACCTTCCTCAAAACTGTGATTTCTGGAAAGAGACAAAGGTAACTTTTCTCAGGATAAAGTTCCAATGAAGAGCCTGAGTTCACCATAATCATTACATCATCATGATGACCAAATTTATGGATAACAGTCTTGGGATGGGTGGCCACCTAGGAAGTCCTGGTTACTGGGTGCAAGCCCCATAAGTGATGATTGATGCTATGCAATTCATTTCACTGGTTTCAATCCCATTTCTTCACCCCTGTGAGCATCACCCGATGCAATGAGTGCTAAGTGGACTATTCAAATCATGAGAATTATTTAGTAGTTGTTACTAATACTCATGGATATGGGTCATAGATTAATGACTTACACTACACAGTTAATTCCGAAAATGATATCTAATATGTTGCATTGCGGAAGCCCCTCTATGCTTAATATATTTCTGATTCAGATATGGCCGCAATAGGTTTTATGTTTGAGGATAGGATAGACAGTGCATCGAACAATGTGCCTTGGAAGGCTAGTGTCACATTAGTTCTCATGGAGAATAGTTTGTGGGAGTTTTCTAACGCAAAGGTGACCCCATTGATGGATTTGAAGGACCTAGACGCCGATGATTTGAAGGATGTGAAATCCAAGAGGATCATCTTAGATGTGGTAAAGGATCAGTTGATCCTTCACATATCTGAGAAGAAATCATAGAGGGATATATTTTTAGCTCTAACGAATGTTTTTAGAGCAACAATACAAATAGGAATATGGTTGAAGATGGAGAAGCTCAAATACACCAAGATGACCAAATTAGATACAATGACCAATTATCTCACCAATATCACTCAGGTACGTGATCGTTTGTCAAATTTCATAGAAGTTATGTCATATGAGGATAGGATGGACCTTAATGGTTTTTATAATCCATGGGCCCCATTCATCAAGGGCATTGTTGCATGGGAGAAACCTACAAATTTTGACAAGTTGTGGAATGATTTCATGTAGGAGGAGATTCATGAGGAATATCTAGCAGGACAACATGTTGGTGAAGATGAGAATATATCCCTTGCTAGTTAGGGGGAATACAAGTGGAGAGTCAGCTCCATAGGATGGAAAGAAGAAGGATCTGAGAAAAGTGAAAGGATTTGTGCGCCACAAGAGTGCCCACTATGATTCACAGTGTCCGAACAAGAAGAAAGGGAAGAGTCAGTGTCAATAGGTAGAAACATCCTCAAAATCTCAAGTTAAGGAGTTTGTTGAGAAGTTCAAGTAAGATTTCTCATTAGTTTCTTGTCTTTCTGGCATAGATTCTGGTAGTTCTGGGTTTGTGGATTGTGGAAATTCTTCTCACATGATGGGGACACATTAGTTGTTCACCAGTTGGTCAGAGACAAACTCATATCTTCATGTGGAGATTGTGACTCATGCCAAGTGTGGTGTAGGAATTGGGAAAATTAGGTTCCATTTGGAGTTAGGAGGTTCTCTAGATGTGGAAGATGTGTTTTATGTCCTAGAGTTGAGGACAAGTTTTCTCTCAGTCTCATCTCTAGGGGACAAGGGTTATGTAGTATTTTTCCATAAAGGAAAAAGTGTTGATGCATTCATAGGGATCTAGCCTTGACACAACAATCAACATTGGTGTCGGAGAGGGTAGGGTATATAGGTTGTAGGGAAATCCTATAATAGGATCCAAGGGGATATTGGATCATGGATCAATATCGGTGATAGTGGATGAGGAGTTGTTGACGGGCGATATGGACCACTCATCAACTGGAAGGTAAAGGCTAGTCCAGGGTTGTCTAAATAACCCAAGTCGTTTAAAAGATCTTACCCTGATGGGTTTTGTGGCTCCGTTGGCCTAAATATAAATAAAATATCTAACCTAAATAACTACTATCATATATTTATGTACATCATATACATTATTATATAAAAAATTGCAATATTTTTTGAAAACCTTGAAAGCAAGTTCGTATAAAGAGAACAAATCTTAAATAATAATAAATGGAATCTATTTACTAATCTACTTTTACAAACGAAAATACTAAAATTAAAAAGAAAAATGAATTGAGTGTAAACGATTGAGATATGACTTAGATAATCAAAGTTATAAGCCTGAATGATGCATCTACATTCAATAGGAACATAATACAAGGAAATGAAAAGAACTAACCTATAACTGGCTAGCGCTAAAAGAAAAGAAACATGTTTATGTCTTCCTGTACCATGCTATCCCTGCAACCTGTCTACTAAGATAAATCCGATGCAAGCAGATTGTATATTTTTCAAGATCACAATAACATCAAATGAAATCAACTCCACCTTGATGATTATAATCTCCTTAAGATTACAGGACAAACAATAATTAATCTAAGGCGAATCATTCATGATAATTTACATCAACAAAAAAAATTCATATTGATTGATTAGATCTATGCAAACTCAAATTGTATGAAGAAATTCAATACAATTTAACATCTGCATCAAAATATAACCATACCTGAAACTAAAATGATTTTGGGTTCCATAACCATTAAAATGAAACACATTTGATATACAAATAACAACAATTAATCATATGGAGTCATAACAGACTAAAGCTAGTTTAAAACAACATATAATCAATCACTTTTTAAAATAGTCAAAACATAGAACATAACTTTATGATATTCTCATGTAAATGAAACTTCTTAACTCATAGGTCGAAAGCCATAGTTAAGTATGATCCTATATTTCAAAATCAAAATTTGTTGTAATCCAAGTTCCCAAAATTTTCACCATGTCCAGTATCAGGGAAAATGTGAGTATTTAAACATACCATTGATCTATTTCTCATATCCAAAGGATAGAGACAGATCTTCAAAAATAAATTTCTAAAATTCAAATCCTTAATTCAATTTTATAACAACAGTTTCATGATAATTTTGCAAGAGTCATTATAACAATACAACTATTATCTCTACTGTTTGAAAAATAAACAATTTTCAAACTAGAAGTATCTCATGATCTTTCACTGTTCCAGCAATGCTTGAAATTCATTCCTTCTTAAGACCTGAAAAGAATAAAAATAAAATTTAATTAAAAGAAAATCTCATAAACTAATTCTAGACAAGCTACAGAATCTACGATTCTGTAGCTAGTCTAAAAAAACATGATAGTAAATTCTATTCTAACAAACCAATCAAATCATTAAAACCAACTAAGAATTTGTTTACCAATTCAAACATTTGAAAAAGAGGAATCGTGCATTTCCGAATTCATGACAACATTGACATTAGTTGAGTGTTTAATAATGATGTCCCCAGATTTCTTGGATCTTTTGTTCGCCCAAGGAGGAGTTTGCTGCAAATCAGATCTCAAATCCCAATTTTCCTTTCCAGATCTCTATTTCAATCCAACACCTGGTTAAGACGTACTTGCAAGTATGGGATGTCTTGATAATATCTCTGAATCCATGTGAAGCACTAATCCCAATATACATGTTCCGGATCTGGTAGAGTCTGCTTGTGGTATGAGTTTAAAGGTTTCTTCTGTGCTATCATAGTTTTCGGATCATTATGTATTCCTGTAAATCCTTCATATTCCCTAAGAAACAGTGGGAGATTAGAAACAAAATCATACTACTATGAACCATCTCTGGTGGAATCCAGGCTTACATCTTCGATATAATTCATATATTTTATAATTATTATCGGAATGGGTTTGCCTTGATTTTGACATTTCTTTCTTGTCATTCTCGACAAAATATGACCACTCCTTTTATTTTTAAAATCCATGTCACATGCATCCTGTTTAATTTGTTTCCCCTTTATTTTAATTTTGTTATTAACCACTGAATTTTGAGGCTGTGAATGACCAAGGACGTTTGGTGACCTGCTTCTCAAGCGACTAAGGACTTCTTCCAATGGTCTCTTTGGAATAAATTCACATCTTTTAGAAGTCATTTTAGTTATAGGAGGGAAATCAGTTGGATCACTGGTCGAAAAGACAAAGTCCTTTTGATTTGAACCTCAACTCGAAAATCTTGGAGAGAGTGAGACAAAATATTTGAAAAGACATGTTCTTCAATACCCTGAGGTAATTGGCAATGAGGATCAATTTGTGAAGGAATAAACCCATTCCTTAAAATAAAACCTTGTCAGGTATCCCATGTGATCACCTTCCTATGACAAACCATTTTCCTCGGATATATGTTCTTCACTGACCTGCAACTAAATGTCACCTATCTTGGCTCTGGTTCAATCAAAATTTTAGCAAATGCCCGTGCAACCTCTAAATTGAAACCCTCGAATGACTGTAAAAATTTCACCCAATCAGACTGGACCAAGTCATCCACAACATTGTCATGAGATAATAACGCTTGTGAGCCATTTGACTCTACTCTAACCACATGGGCCATGAGCTTGAGAACAATGTACTAGGAAACACAAAATGAAAAAGTTTGTTCTTGAACAAACCCAAACCTATAAACAAATGAATTCACATAGTTAATGGTGAGTTGAAAACTAAGGGTTTGAAATAATTCTACCATGATTTCCCACTCCTATGTTTGATTAACCACGAAGAACTAGAGGATGGTGTTAACACTGAATAAATTGTTGGGCTGAAAAAACAATCTACAAAGATAACCTACAAACCAAATTTAAGACTGGAAACTAGCCTTTCCAATCTAGAGAGGGCTCTCTCTGAGACTTGATCTATGATAGTTAGGTTGCTTTAAATTATGGATAGATTTTAAACTTTAAGGTAACTTTTAAAAGGTCTGCTGACAAAAGATAGTGTTTCTAGGGCTATGGAGTCAACCCCTGAAAACAAAGAAACAATTCTTGGTAGATAGAACTCCTCATAGGAATAAAGGATAAACAAGGTGATGAACTTCGGTATTTAATTTGATTATGTAGGGCGAAAGAAAAAAAATAAACATACAACAAAATCAGAGCACCACAATGGATGAATTTTGATCTTAGCTGGGAAGACAAACATAATTTAAATTGGTTTAGTCTAGAGCACCACTTAGATGAATTATGGACTTTAAAATTTACCAATTTAAAGAGAAGAGAAGTGCAAATGAATATGAATACACAGGAAATACATACAAGGAAAGGTACAAGCTTTAGACCATCACCATCATAATATGTTTCTTAAGGAAATTAGGACTTCTGCATTTGTATTTCTTTAGATTTAGGAAATTACATACATGATCAAAATATCTATACTTTTTCTCGCATGCACCCTTTTTTACATCAAAATAGTCCATATATATAGAAATTAAAGCTACACTAAGCTTCTAGGAATCAAACTATGATCTCCTAGAGTTGTGGATCTATTTTTTTTCAAAGAGAACAACAACCTTTACAAAAATGATCAAAAATAGGAAAGTCGATGTGGCATTCATAAACTATCCAGGATGTTATTTACAATCATAAATTCTTTAGGAAAATCACAATCATAGGGTTGTCTTGAATCATCACGCGTATTGATGGACAACACTGTCACCACTGTGCAGTATATTCTGGCTTCTACTACGCAACTGTTGGCTGCAAAATCTATGCAGTGATTTCGCATGATGGATGTTCATGCAGAGGTTGCGTGCATGAATCGAGTTGGCTGCGGAGAATGGGATCATCCAATTTTTCCATATCTTCGTTATCCAAAGTCACCTACAGTTGTAAGGCCCTATTTTTCCTTCTCAATGACAAGATTTGTCTTTTCAAATTCTTCATCTGTGTCAAGAAAGTCACATTTATTTTCAATTTTGATTGAGTGCCGGAGAGAGTTTCACATGCATTGTTGATAGTTGGTCTGTATTCCTTGAAATGTTCCATGATTCTTTCCTCTAATATCCCTTTTTCCTCCCTAAGCTCAATAATCACATCTTGAGCCTCTCTTAGCTTCTTTTTAATCCAATTTATATTATTTTCTCCTCTTATTGGTGAGGTAGGAGATCTCTGACTTGCTTGACTCTGTGATGCTGGTGTTTTAATAATGTTTTCTGCTAGCTGCCTTCTCAATTCTTTGTTTTCTTGATAAAATTGGCCTATGAAGTGTTGAGCTTTCTTTAGTTAGTTGTTTTGCCTCATTATTTTCATCTTCCTTGCCTAACTCCACTTGCTTTTCATCAATTCCCTGGTTTGCACATTCAACAAGCTCTAGCTGAATTGTGGATATGGGAAATATTCTGGCAGAGGACCTAGTGCATGGTTTACTGGGAGCTTGAATCTCCTTAGTTTCATCAGTAAATATTAACTTGCTTCTCTTCTAGGATGTTGGCTGACTGAGTGATGAGTCTTCCATTTCTTTCCCTTTTCTTCTTTCAGTAACATCTCCTCTTCTCACCTCTGAAATATAAAGTGATTTTTTCTCAGCAGATAGAGGAATGTCTCCTTTAGGGTCTTTGGGATTTTTTTTCCGAAATTAGAAAGGAATTCCAGTCCTTGTTCAAAGTTGTCAACTCTTCAACCACCAACATCTTAATTAGTGAAAAATGGAATAAGTTGTTCTCTAGCTGATCAACTTTGTCTTGGACACTCTTCGCCATATTTCCCAATCTTCGACACAAGAAGAAAGGTAAGTTTAACGGATTTATCCCTGTGAAATACATTAGTAACCTAATGTGGTATGGATGGACCTTGTCAAATCTTCCCTCATAGGTGAAGTATTTCCTGATTATCTTCAGAAGTTTCTCAAAAGGTTCCAGAAGATACTCACTAGGAATGTCGGCTCCAAATTTTCGATTTTGATATTCAGGCTTGATGAAATACATATAACATGAAGTGTTTAAAAGCATGCCTTTAAACCATTTTTATCCCTACAGAGAGATCTCTGTCTCAACTGACATAGTTTCCTCTGTCACTTGGAAAGTGATTCCTGCAATTGTTGCACTAACATTAGTAAAATTGAGGCTGAACTGCTTAGTTAGTTGCACATTGTATCCTTGAATCCTTTCATAGAAACACATACATCCAGCTTATTCAAAAGACGTCTTGATCGCTGGGTCTACATTTATTAACTTTAAATCCCGAGGTTCAAACCTCATGACCCTACCACTTCTTGCATTCTTTCTTTTTCTTTCGAAAGTTGCCATGGTGTTGGTATATGTCAATTTTAGGCGCGCAACAATAAATTGTAATAGCCTCTCTACACATCGAATAAGAATGGTGAATTTTGCACAATGTACAAGAGAAGGTAGCAACATGAATCTTTACACGACAAACAAATCGGTAGCATAAAATTCGATGCAATGAGAAATTCGACGCAGCAGTAAAGTGCGACAGAAAATTTCGGTGCAATGAAAAAATCGGCGTGGAAACAAACAAAAATGGGAAACTTGGCGCAACGAAAATATCAGTGCAACATTAGGTAGTTCAAAAGAAAGAAGGCTGACAGTGAGAAGAAACAACTCGTTCCAAAAATCTAGTTTGCAACGAGCTCCAAGGAAAAGTTTTGAACAATGGATGAAAGCAATGGATGATATGCAACAAAATCAAAATAGCGAACTTACGTAACGACTGCAAAAAAATGGCATTTACGTAGCGAAGGGCTTCATAGCTTTCTGAAAAAATATGGATGACGCACAAATTTTGAAAGTGATGGAGAAGAATGAAGGGTGACCAATATTTATGCTTGAACGGATAAGGAATGAAATCATGGAAAAGGATGGTAAATCCATAATGACGAGAAGTTTGAAAGCAGGTTAAAGATTTGCGTAGTGAACTTATGCAGCATGTACTCGTTTAAAGTGTGCAATAGTACAAACAATATGGAGTGCCATGATTGTTCACTTTCTGACTTCATGATTAGGTAATGATGCCCATAATATCTTTTGACATGACCTTTATCCTAACCACTTGACTCGACTTTCGTACCTAAATTCCACTTTTTTGACATGACTCGAGACTTAGGAAGATAAAACCTTACAATTCAAACATGACGAACCTTACACCCTTTTACCAACTTTTATCCAAAGTCCTTACTCGATTTTTCAAACATCCCTTAGTTTTGTCACTGACCTCATAAACTTTGACACACAAATTGCAACTTATTAAGGAAAGCTTTGTTTTTTACAAACAACTAAGACATGGCTCTAAAAAATTGGACAAACCTATGACTTTAACTGAAAAAAAATGGTGGTAAGAACTGGCTCCAATGGGGATGCTATCCTCCCAGTGAGGTAGCAAATAACAATAGACCAAGTACCAGACTATTGGGATTTATTTGACTCAAAATTATAAACTAACAAAATAAACTCATTTACAAAACTCTCTTGACACAACTTTGACCAAACTTAGCATAAACTTAGGGCCTTCACTTCGGGCTTCAATTTTATGCTGATTATTGATTCAAAATGCTTCATCTGAAAATAAAATGGTTATTTACAATGACATGAAGAGATTGAATTTTTTTTTTTTTAAACCAAATAATGTTTGAGAAACTTTCCATTCACATCTCCCCCACCAATAAGATCTCCATTAAGCTCCTGCAACAACTATGTATTGTTCCCATGGTATGCAACAATCTTGAATGGTCTTAGTCAAAGATGATCAAACTTCCCATGTTTCCCTCTGTCTTCATTCCTTGTGTCCCACTTCAGTAACAAATCATTCGCCTTGAAATCATCTTCCTTATTGTGTCTATCAAAATCTCTTTTCATTTTAGCTTAGTGTAGCTGTGATTTATTGAAGACCTGTTCTCTCATTTGTTGTACATGGATTAATTGGTTTATTCTACTTAAAGCATCATTGGGTTTATCTTATTTTTCTTGCAATGGTCTCATCATTGGAAGTCCTAATGAGGTAGGAAAAACTACCTCTAAACCATATACGATCTGAAAGGCGATGTGGAAATAGACCTTTTAGTGGTAATTCTGTCAGCCCATAACGCATAGATGAGATTTTTTTGCCAAGCCTTCTTGTTCTCATGCAAAAGCTTCTTAATAATCTCGATTAAGATTTTGTTAGATGATTCATCCAACCCATTACCCTATGGGTAATAAGTTGTGGAATGACCAAGAGTTATATTATAGTCATTGTAGAATCTCTCCATTTTCTTGGATTTGAATGCCATTGCATTGTCAGTGATGATCTTGAATGGACAACCAAATCTAGACAAAATATTACTTTATAAAAATTGAATGATGACAATATCATTGGCTTTCCTTGTGGGTACTACTTCGATCCATTTGGTGAAGTAGTCTATGGTTGTCAGTATCCACCTATGCTGAGCAGAGAATGGCGGATGAATTTCCCCTATTAAATCAAGACCCCATTGCATGAATGGTACTTCAACAGAGATAGGATTTAAAGGTAGAGGCTGCAACTTTATTTTTCCATCGAAGATCTGACATTCATGGTAGCTAGAAACTTCCTTGTATACACCAGAAAAAATACTAGGCCAATAAAACCCTACCCTCAATATTTTGTGCGCAGTAGTTTTCCAATAATGATGTCCCCCACAATCACCTTTGTGAAACTCTTTGATATCCTTTTTCATGTCTTCTTCCAACAAACAACTTAACAAGATCCCACCTGGATCTTTCCAATATAGAGAATGGTGCAGAATGCAAAACTTTGCTTCTTTCAACTTCAAAAATCTAGCTTTGGTTTTGCTCAAACTAGGAGGAACTTGTAAATTTCTTAATATATAAATAATATCATCATACTAAGGAGAATCAAGGAACCTTTGGGATATCTATGGAACTGTTTATTCTTCTGAAGTTTTTGATAAATCAACAATAAAATTGATTCACAAAAGATCACAATTTGACTGCATCATCGATTTTGCAAGCCCTTGACCCTTAATCAACTATGTAGGTTTGATTTCAAGGTCATATTCCAACATTACTTATATCCATTTTCCCCTTCTCCCTTCAGGATCAGGATGATTCAAAATGTCCTTTACAAAATTGCTAGGTACATAGGAAATGACACGAGAATGTAAGATATAAGTTCTAAATTTTTTAGGAGATTTCACCAAGGAATATGCCTGTTTTTCCATGATGTGATACCTTAGTGGGGATTCTCTAAATGTATTGATATAATAATCTATAGGCCTTTCAAATTTTTGATCATAGTTTTGCAACAAAACACCAACAATGGTGTGTTTTGAAGCAAAAGAAAACAAGATAAAATATTTTGTAAAATCTAGGTTGGCTAACATTGGAGCTTTGGTTAGTGCCACTTTAATATATTCAAAAGAATTCCTAGCTTTAGGAGTCCATTTTATTTCATTTCCTTTCCTAAGCATATTTGTGATATAATTTATGATCTCATCCAAGTTAGGAATAAACCTTCTCAAAAAATTCACTTTTCCTAGGAAAGATTGTACCTCTTTCTTGCTCTTGGGAGTGCCGATATTTAGAATTGCTTCCACTCTACTGGGGTCTATTTTAATCCCTTCCTTTGAAATGATGCGTCCAAACAATTTTCTTTATTTCATTCCAAAGTTTGACTTTTTCAGATTCAATGAGATGCCAAAATTTCTACATTTATGGAAAACCCTTCTTAGATGTTTGAGATGTTGATCATCAAATTCTGAAAATACAGTGATATCATCTAAGTAAATAAAAATAAACTTATCCTTTTCATTGGAAAATGATATTTCCATGGATCTTTGCAAATTCTCTCCAACATTCATAAGCCCACAAGGCATTTTTGCATACATGAAAGTACCCCAAGGTGTTGTAAAAGTTGTCTTTTCTTGGTCATCCAAATGCACCATAATCTGGTTGTAACCAAAAAATCCATCAAGCATTGATATCTTCTGAGATCCCACCACCTTTTGCAGTATGTAATCCATCTTGGGAAGTGGATAATTTTCTTTTATAAACATTATGTTTAGATTACGAAAATATACACATAATATTATCTCACCGCTTTTCTTCCTGACAGGTACTAGGTTAGCCACCCATTTGGAAAATCTTAAGGACACAATAATTTTGGCATAAAACAATTTCCTTACCTCCTTTTCAATCAATGGAAACAACATAGGTTTTATTCTTCTCAAATTCCTCTTGAAGGGTTTATGATCATCCTTGATGGGAATTACATGTTGAATTACATTAGTATAAAGACCTTTAAATCTTCATAACTCCATACAAAGACATCGGTGACATCCTTCATAAGACTGATGTACTTATTTTTAATTTCTGGACTGATCGTTCTTGACAATTTGATGATATTGGGATCCTCCTGAGTCCCAATGTTGCAATCTTCTAGATCCTCATCATTTGTAGTGATTTTAGAATTTCTGGCTACATCGTTATTGTCAAAAATCTTCTCTAATGGAACCAAGCCTTTGGGAATAATGTTATTTTTGAGCTGCACTATATCTCTTCCAATAATCTGATTCTAAAAAAGGTCATCATTGTTGAACATAGCTGCGTCTTCATTCTCTTCAAAAAATTAGCAAATTCATCACTCATCTGAAGGAATCTTTCTACCTGTTTGTCATCTTCAAATATTTTCCAATATTTAATGTTATCAGGGACTGCTGGCCTATGCTTGACCTCAACTTCATACCTTTTATTAGGAAAAAATGGAATTTTGAAAATTGAAGCTAAAGTAGCCAAAGCATCTGCAATTTGATCCTCCCCTAGGAATCACTGATAAATTGTATTATGAGAACTCTTCAAGAATATAAGCACTAAATTCCTATATTCTCTCAATCTAGGAAGCTTGGACTAATATATACCCTTTACCTGGTTGATAACAAGCTCAAAATATCCATGTACAACTATCCTTGTAGCACCCAATTCTTTTAAAGTCTTCAATCCCAAAATCAATGCCTCATATTAAGCCATATTATTGGTACAATCAAAATCAATCTTGTAAGAACAAAGTTTTGTACCTATCTTGGGAGGGTTAATCCACACACTAGCTCCTGCTCCTTTCCTACTAGAAGCTCCATCAAAGCTCATATTCCACATTTCATCTTATGCACTATTTTGCTGATTTGTAATTTCCTCTGTTTGATGATCAATTTTGGATTTAATAGCTATGACAGTCGTTGGCTTCCCCTCTTCAAAACTCAAGTCATTATATAAAATAGAGGAACCAACCTCAATATCAACAGAGTAAACAGGATGATTATTTGGTTGGGTTTTTCTACTCACCATGTACTTGAGAATTACTTCTCTATACAACCTCCTTTATTGGATGAAAAAAGGGATAATAGCATATGCCATATCCATTTGCAAAGTTCCCTTTAACTTCACAACCCAAGATCTAGATAACAACATGCCAAATTTAGGAAGAATGTCAGCAACCACTACATCCATGATCATATTTTTTGATGGAATTTGAGACAATCATACAACTATATCTTTGATTAAACCCAAACATTTCACCATCCTTGAGTCAAAAGAGAAGATATCCTTATAAGGCCTTGTAATATCTAGTCCCAAATCATTCATGACAACTTTGGGCATCAGATTATGTGATGCTCCTGAATCTAACATGGCGTTATGTAAGGTCATGTCATGAAGTTTAATACTGACATAGAAAGGAGTAACATCATCAACATCGCCACTCTCCTCCACCCGTGGGCCAAACAAGATAGCAGGGTGATCCTCTTGTACATTCAAGGTGTCAGGGGTTTCTTCCATTTTTAACATTTTAATGATTTGATTTATATATTATCCATTCTTGATCAACCCATTAAATGGAACATAAATTTTGATTTTAGCCATTTCACTTTCAAAATTAAAATGAGATGGACCCTTTTCTACCTTTTTGACTATTTCTTCCTTTCTTACCTCAGGTATTTTCTTTGGGGTTTCTTCTCTGGATTTTCCTTTCTCTATTACATCCTTTTCTGAATTATCTTTCTTTGGTTGGCTTGAAGAAGGTGTATTAGTCTGAAGTTCCCTTGTAGGATTTTCCTTTGGAATGTTTACATGCACCTTTTTACTCCTGAGGTTGTACTATTTCTGAAGCTGCATAATAGCATTGTGGTATCCTTTCCTAAACTCTTCTATCTCCAATGACAACATATCATCATTATCCTGCATAAATTTTTCATTTGCATCCATAAATTGATCATGTTATTGTTTTGTTAAGAACACATTTGTTTCTGTATCGTCACAATAATGCATATTGTCTTCAATTGTTGGATCAAAATCCTCATTTGCATAGTTGTTTGGGAAACGAGGTTTTATTTATTGATCACCTTGATTTCTCTGATCTCTTTCCCTGATTTGAGGAACTGAAGCTCTTCTGAAATTTTGATTTCTGGGATGAAAATAAGTTTGATCCCTGGTGGCAGGCTTATTTTCCAAGGACATTCTTTCCATGAATCTTTCCATAGTCTTCATCATCAAATCAAATTTCTCATCTAATGATTTAGAAGTTGAGTGTTGTGATTCTCCGTGAACCTTCTTCACATCTCTATCAGGATTATGTTTGATCTTCCTAGATGCCATCAAATTTACCTCTAATTCAATTGCATCACTCATCATATCATCTAATGCATTGGATCTTCTTTCTCTTAACAACAAGGAAAAATAACTTTCAAAGGAATCAACATATCGAAGTTGAGAAGCTCCAGGAGGAGGTTTAACTTCTCTAGGAATGGAATTATAGACTTTCATAAATCTGGTTGAAAAATCTTGTAATGTTTCATTTGGTGATCTTTTTATATTATTGTACTAAGTTAGCAACTTAAGAGGGTTCTTTTTGTCACCCCACCTTGCAAGAAAAAGTGTTTCAAAAGATATAAAATTAAGGATACTCGCTACAGGAAGATATTTAAACCATTTTCTAACTTCTCCTGAAAGAATTTGTGTGAACAACCTGAGTTTTGCATCCTCATGATCTACTTCCTCTAGATCAACAAAGTCATTGAACCAATCCAAGTGTCTTTGGGATGATGTATTTTCTTCAACATCGAATGATCTAATTCTCTGATTATAATTTTGGGGTAAATCATGCAATTGGGAAGGCAAGGCAAGATGAGCAAATTTGGCTGCCATGGCTCTAGGAGGATTTTGGGCTATCTGGACAGTCTGAGCAGAGACAATCTGAATAGTAATAGTATGAATGGGGACAATGGGAATCAAAGACTATAATTTCTTCTCATCAAAGATAATTTCATTCAACTTAGATTATAATCTATATCTGAACAAGGTTTGCTCAAATTTTAAATCAAATTCAAGGTCATCAATACTTTTTAAACCGTCTTTTGGAAAGGATATATTTCTGTCCAGGAAAGCAAATGATTGAACTGTATTTTCTTTATTTTCTGCAAGAGTTTCTTAGGATCAGACACGTATGCTATAGGTTCTGGATCATGATTCCTTCTAGTGTAAATTCTCTTATGAGCGATGATTTCTTATTTTCTCAAAACAAAAAACTATGATACTAATCTTTTCAAATAAATTTGCCAGGGTAATAAAAATTCAGCAAAAAAAACAATGTATGATTCACTATTACCCTCAGGAATCAAATCTAAGATTTCAGTCATTCTTCCCAGGGAAAATTTTCAGTTTCGTCCTCGACAACGATGCCAAAATGTTAACACTGAGTAAATTGTTGGACTGAAAAACAAATCTACACAGGTAACCTACAAACCATCTTTAAGATTGGAAACTAGCCTTTCCAATCTAGAGAGGGATCTCTTTGAGACTTGCTCTCTGATAGAAAGGTTGATTTAAAATATGGCTTGATTTTAAACTTTAAGGTAACTTTCAAAAGGTCTGATGACAAAAGATAGTGTTTCTAGGGCTATGGAGTCAACCCCTAAAAATAAAGAAACAATGCTTGGTAGATAGAACTCCTCAGAGGAACAAAGGCTAAACAAGGTGATGGACTTCAATATTTAATTTGATTATGTAGGGAGAAAGAAGAAAATAAACATACAACAAAATAAGAGCACCACAATGGATAAATTCTGATCTTAGCTAGGAAGACAGATAGAATTTAAATTGGTTCAGTCTAGAGCACCACTTAGATGAATTCTGGAATTTAAAATTTAACAATTTAAGAGGAAGAGAAGTGAAAATGAATATGAATACACAAGAAATACATACAAGGAAATGTACAAGATTCAGAGCATCACCATTAGAGTATTTTTCTTAAGGAACTCAAGACTTCTGGATTTGTATTTCTTTAGATTCAGGAAATTACATAGAGGATCGAAATATCTATACTTTTTCCTACACACCCCCTTTTTTACATCAAAATAGTCACTATAAATAGAAATTAAAGCTACACTAAGCTGCTAGGAATCAAACTATTATCTTCTAGAGTTTTGGATCCAGTTGTTTTCAAAGAGAACAACAACCTTTACAAAAATTATCAAAAATAGGATATCCGATCTGACAATCATAAACTATCTGGGATGTTATTTACAATCATAAATTATTTAGGAAAATCACAATCATACGGTTGTGATGAATCATCACACGTATTGCAGGACAACACTATCACCGCTGCGCAGTAGATTTTGGATTCTATTGTGCAACTACTGGCTGCGAAATCTGTGTAGTGATTTTGCACGACAAATGTTCATGCAGAGTTTTCACGTGCGAATCCAGTTGGTTGCAGAGGATGGGATCATCCAATTTGTCCATAGATTCATTGTTCAAAGTCACCTGCAGTTGTAAGGCCCTATTTTTCCTTCTCAATGACAACATTTGACTTTTCAAATTATTCATCTGTCTCAACAAAGCTGCATTTATTTTCAGTTTTTATTGAGCATTGGAGAGAGTTGCACATGCATTGTCGATAGCTGGTCTGCATTCCTTGAAATGTTCCATGATTATTTCCTCTGATATCCTTTTTTCCTCCCAAAGATCAATAATCACATCTTGAGCCTCTCTGAGATTCTTTTTAAGCCAATTTATATTCTTTTCTCCTCCCGTTGGTGAGGTAGGAGATATTTGACCTTCTTGACTCTATGATACTAGTGTTTCATTAATGTTTTCTACTAGCTTCCTTCTCAATTCTCTATTTTCTTGATAAAATTGGGCTATAACGTGTTGATCTTGCTTTAGTTGTTGTTTCACCTCCTTAGTATTTTCATCTTCCTTACCTACATCCACCTTCTTTTTATCAATTCCCTGGTTTGTACATTCAACAAGCTCTAGTTGAATTGTGGATATGGGAAATCTCCCGGCAGAGGACCTAGTGCGCGGTTTACTAGGATCTTGGATCTCCTCAGTTTCATCAATAAATCTTAACTTGCTTATCTTATGGGATGTTGGCTGACTGAGTGACGAGTCTTCCATTTATTTCCCTTTTATTCTTTCAGTAACATCTCCTCTTCTCGCCTTTAAACTATGAAGTGCTGATTTCTCAGCAGATAGAGGAATGTCTCCTTTAGGGTATCTAGGAATGTTTTCTGAAATCAGAAAGGAATTCCAGTCCTTGTTCAAATTTCTCAGCTCTTCAACCACCAACATCTTAATTAATGAAAAATGGAATAAGTTGTTCTTTGGCTGATCAAATTTGGCCTGGACACTGTCTGCCATCTTTCCCATGCTTCGACATAAGAAGAAAGGTAAGTTTAAGGGATTTCCCCCTGTGAAATGCATCAATAACCTGATGTTTTATGGATGCACCTTCTCGAATCTTCCCTCACAGGTGAAGTATTTCCTGATTATATTCAGAAGTTTCTCAAAAGGTTCCAGGAGATACTTACTAGGAATGTCGAATTCAACTTTTCGATTTCGATATTCACTCTTGATGAAATCCATATAACATGAAGTGTCTAAAGGCATACCTTTAAACCATTTTTATCCCTACAGAGGGATCTCTGTCACAGTTGACATAGTTTCCTCTATCACTTGGAAAGTGATTCCTATAATTGTTGCATTGACACCAGTAAAATTGAGGGTGAACTGCTTAGTTAGTTGTGCATTATATCCTTGAATCCTTTCACAGAAACACATACATCCGGCTTGTTCAAAAGATTTATTGATCATCGGGTCTACATTTATTAACTTTAAATCCCGAGGTTCAAACCTCACGAACCTCCCTCTTCTTGTATTCTTTCTTTTGCTTTGGGAAGTTTATGTGGTGTTGGTATATGTCAATTTCAGGCGCGCAACAATAAATTGTAATAGTCTCTCTGTGCAATGAATAAGAAAGGTGAACTTTGCACAATGTACAAGAAAATGTATCAACATGAATATTTGCGTGGAAAACAAATCAGTAGCAGAAAATTTGGCACAATGAGAAACTCGACGCAACTGTAAAGTGTGATAGAAAATTTCGGCGCAGCGGAAAACTCGGCGCGACAAAAAACAACAATGGGAAACTTGGTGTAGTGAAAATATTAGTGTAGCAGTAGTTAGTTTAGAAGAAAGAAGGCTGAATGTGAGAAGAAACAAATTGTTCCAAAAATCTAGTTTGCAACGAGCTCCAAGGAAAACTTTTGAACAATGGTTGAAAGCAATGGAGGATACACAACAAAATAAAAATAGAAGACTTACGTAATGACTGAAAACAAATAACATTTACGCAGTGAAGGAATTCAGAGCTTGCTAAAAAAATATGGACGACGCACAAATTTTGAAAGTGATGGTGAAGCATGAAGAGTGAACAATATTTATGCTTGAACAGATAAGGAATGAAATCATGGAAAAGGACGGTAAATCCATAACGATGAGAAGTTTTAAACAGTGAACTCATGCAATAGGTACTCCTTTGAAGTGTGAAATAGTATAAATGATATGGAGTGCCATGATTGTTCACTTTTCTGACTTCATGATTAGGTAATGATGCCCATAATATATTTTGACAGTACCTTTATCCTAACCACTTGACTCGACTTTGGTACCTAAATTCCATATTTTTGACATGAATCAAGACTTAGGAAGATAAACCCTTATAATTTAAACATGATGAACCTTACACCCTTTTACCAACTTTTATCCAAAGTCCTTACTCGACTTTTCAAACTTCCCTTAGTTTTGTCATTTTCCTCATAAAATTTGACACACCAATTGCGACTTATTCAGTAAAGATTTGATTTTTACAAACAACTAAGACATGGCTCTAAAAAATTGGACAAAGCTATGACTCTAACTACAAAAAACATGGTGCTAACAGACAGAAATCTCAAATCCACTTCATCCTCCAAAACCTGTCCTCTGGTCATCAAGGACTATCCCGAAAATGAAAAAATTAATACATGAGCGAGGTTATGATTAATAGGACTATTAGGGTCCTAACCCACACATAGGTAGACCAATATATTCAGATGTAATAAAGGTCAATATTAATAAGGCCTTTCAATAAAATAGAATAAGGCGGATGTAAGAAGACCTAATAGAAGCTTCCGCTTCTAGAAGGATATTCCTCTAGATGCTTCTCTTGATAGACATATTTAGTATAAATAAGGGTTGAGGGTATGAAAACCCTAGCTTGGAGATTATTTTAACAGAGCGCTACTCGATTGGAGGTTGCCCCCTCGAAGAGGCCCATGAACATTGCTTTCTGAATCAAAGTGCTATTTCTATTGTTGTTCTTATATCATTACTTTGTTATTGTGGAGATTATGCTGGTTATATTACTGTTATTCTGCCATTTCTAGCATTTTATTTTTGTTTTGCATATTTATTATATCTGGTATCTTGCAAGTGGTATCAGAGCACTTTCCTTGGCATAAATTGTGGGAATTTTTTTTTCTTCAAGGTAGAGACGTATTTTGGCGTCTTTAAGCCACAGAGATCTATCATTACATGCATAAACCCACGGTTGAGGGATTCATACATGCAGGAAATACAAGTGGTTCTTAAGCACACATCTGTTGGCCACCCTTGTAACCCTTGTTGGTACCCCTTCGAGTGGTAGCGCATCAGACAACACCTATGCATGGATCGGCCTAGATTTTCTGAAGCCCTCTTTAGATAAACCTATCGGTCACCGGACTGCTATAGTGTCACCAAGAACAACACTCGGGAAGATACTCTCTAGTACCTGGGTAGTCAGGTAGTATGACTAAGGGTACGGTCTATCCTCCTTAGTTAGTGCCCTGAGATATTGGTGTTACACATCGAAATTACTCACTTCAATAGTGTCGCAAGTGTTGTCATTACAAGTGTCGCAAGTGTCGCATTTTACTCACAAGTGTCGCAAGTGTCAAGAAAAGCATACTGCCATAATGCCTATGTCGTACCTATAACGACATCAGAAAGACACTTGAAACACATCAAAAAATTGATTTGGAAGAAGAGAAATGGGTCAACAGAGTTATGTACCTCTTGCCATTTTAAAGAACCACTGAATTTGAGTTTTTAGAGGAGAGTGCTCCCCTATACCTTTGTTAGGAGTGTTGTCACCCCCCTATACACTATCTGGGAACGTTATAACACTTCCTTTTCCATTTTGAAGGAGAGTTGATGCTGTTAGGAGTGTTGGCACCCCCCTATACCTTACTAGGTAGCGTTATAAGTCTCTAACAACCCTTTTGAAGGAGCACTACCTATTCTGGGCGGCAGTTGGTTTGTTCAAGAGAATGAGGGAAAGCTCCCTTCAATATTTGAAGGCAGTTGGATTTGAATCCTTGGCCAAGCCATGATCACAGGGCAGATCCATAACTAAAGGAGGAAAATCCTCAACTTACTCCAAACATATCTCAAGTAGTTGGGCCTCTCCAAGCCTATATAAGCAGGCTTTCTTATGGTGAAAAGGGGAATGATTGGAAGCATGAAACCTATGATCTCATAGAAAACACACAGTGAAGAGGAGAATAATCAGTGAAGTTATTGTCATTCTGATCGTGGGTCTCTTAAGTAAGGGTTAGACAAGGAGGACTTGATGAAGCTGTTGCACTCGCATCTACGACTGTAAGTTTCCTTCGTTGTTGTTCTCATTAATATGATATGCTTGGCCTGTTTCTTTCTAGTTTGTGCTTTATCTCACATGAACTTGTCTCTAAGTAGATAGATCTATTTCAAGATAATATCAGTAGAGTAGGAAGTGGTTGTACTCTTGTTTGTCTACAGGGCTTATCGAGGAGCAAAAGATTGGAGCTCAACTCGAACCGTGCAGGGACAAACACCGGTAAAAGGTACTTCTTTTCTCCTTCCTCCTCACACATTAGTTTATCTAGACGTAAAAAGAAGTTAGTGTCCATGATAAGCATCTTCTGTCTTAAGAGTTAAGAGTCTAGCTCTCAAGAGGAGATCTACCTGTCCGCAGGGAGATTTTCCTTCAACAGAAACTGGCGACTCCACTGGGGACGAATCAAAACTTTCAGTTTTGGTCTTTCTCATAGACCATATATTTCCCTTTGTTGTTTTCAGACCTTGTTCACCCCATATGTTTGATTTCATATGCTGATTGACTCTTTACCCCATCACATTCATCTTGATTGCCAAAGTTTGACTGAAATTTTGGGTTTTTTGGACAATTTTTTGAGTTTTTGAAGCCTGGTGCCCCTGTGCCCATGTTAGCCCAGTACCAACACTCCCTGGAAGTCTTATACAGAGCTTTATAATGCTCTAGTGTCCCTTACACCAGAGCGCCAACCTCTCCTTTGCCAAAATACCTTCCAAATTTGCATTTTCTGAGGTACAGACCCTGTTTTTTCACTTGCTGAGATTCTTTGTGATTCAATGCTTCTTCCTTTTGAACTTTGAAATCCTTCCTTATGAGGAATAAACACTTTTCTATTCATATTTTGAGGCCTTCTTCTTCATTTTGAGTTTTTTTGCTGTTGAGAGCTTGAAATCAATCCACTGCTTTCTTCTCTCCTTTTCGACTGAGCGGGAACTCTGGTGAACGGCACCAACAATCTGTGAATCATCTTATTTGGTTCTTTGAGGTCATTATTCTTCAAACACCTCATTTTTGTGTGAATTTTTTTATTTTTCTTTGTTATCTTTTGTTTTCTGTTTGCTTCTTGTTTCAATCACAACAAGAGGGTGTGTGTCGTGTGTGCGAAATCTGATCATACTTGTCCGAATCTCCTTGATCTGAAAGGGTAGTTGGTAGGAGAAGTTTTTTGCATTGAATTAATCATCATTCACATACAAATGACAAAGACACATATTAGTGATTGGTTTGCATATTAGAAGGCATTTTTGAAAATGTTTTAGGATTGCATTGGATTCGATTGAGAACCAATTGATTGAGGACATTTCATATTAGTGTTTGAGAGTGAAAACAACTCTTTCTCTTTCCCTTAAATAGGCGTTCATTGAAAATAAACGATTGATTATCATCTTGCATGCATTTTTTGGGAATTTGAGTCATCATTCCATCAATTTCACTTTCATACACCCTTTGAGTAAAGAACAACTGTAAAATGAACGCCAACTAAAAACTATCTAGAACATCTTTGTTTTTAGGATCTTCCACCAACAGTAGACTAGGGTTATCACTTTGGATTAGGCTGTGAGTACGCCTCTCCAAAGTTTTCAAAACAAACATTAGCATCTTGAGCTAGGGAGAGTCAAATCCAATTGTCGTATTGTGTTTCTGGGATCCCCCTCTCACACAGGGGTTACACATGAGGTCGCATTCAGGCAAATTACGAAGATTATCCCTCCATGGTTCAACTGTTTGTAGTGGTCAGATCGTATATTGGGGGTCGCTTGGAGGTATACCCACGATTATGTGTGGGAGCTTCTCGGGTTGATTTCAGACTTTTTATCCTACCCATATGTTTCGAATCGAATTGTCGACTGTACCCGCCTAGGGATTCACTGCGAATTGGTGTCTTTAGTTGCCATAATCTTTAGGTACTTACACAAGGTGACGATGAAGGGAAGTCTCACTGTACCTGGAACAGACATTGGCCAAACTCACTCGGGCTCCTTGGAGGGTAAATCCACAATTACTGCGTGGAAGCTTGCACCAAGGTGAAAGTTCGTTAAGCAGGTCGCCATTGTAACTGTTCCACCATATCCTAGCCCCTTCTTGACTTGATCATGCGATGTTGGATTTCATCACCAACTAGTACGATCATTGAAAGAAGTTTTGTTTGCTTGGTTGATTCCTAGATTTTATTAGCGTATGTTGTTTCTTTTTGTTAGTTGGCCCTAGATTTTCAGTGTGTTCTGTTATTCTCCACAATTGAGCCCGTAGACGATAAAGGTCTTCGCCGATCACGTTAGATGCAAGGGCTGCCTCTGGAAGGCTATCAACCCTTACCTCTTAACCCTCCAGAAGACAACTACCGTAGAGAGGTAGAAAATCAATCCGATGCTGGAAGTGCTATTTCTCCTTCATTAGATAACTCAGAAGGCGCTTTGGTCACAGTTGAAAATCCCACTACATCTGTGTCGGTAACTCCTCTTGAACCACTTTTGGTTCGTTTAGACTCCCTTGGGAACGTCATAGATGAAGAGATCCCACGATTACCGGAGAGGATCTTTACCGAAACATATATGGGATCCACATAACCAATCTTTGGTGATGAGTATAGGACTCCTGTTCGTCCTAGCACCGCAGTAGATACCAATCCCACACCTGCTCGTTCTGTATGGAGGACTTCATCGAGACACGATCTCTATGAACATTTCGAATCCTTTCGAGAACCCTTTCGTCCTCATGACCCTCCTAGTGAAACAGGACCATCCGGTCAAACCATGAATCACCCAGTCGATCAGGTTATTAACCCTACTGCTACACTAGCACAAGTCCATCCTAATGCTAGACTCATCACCTCTACTCATCCCCAAAGCACTTCAATATCTACCCTCATTTCTACAAGATTTTACTCTACAGCTCCACATGTTCCACATGATCCTGTTGGGACATCTTCTCACCCGAGAACGCAGACCCCTGCTAGCCAAACACAATCGGTTGGAGGGAAACCACCATCCAACGAGCCTTTTCCTCCTGGAGGACTACCTTTCCATGGCGGGCCTACCCCTCTTGGGGGAAAACCTCCTTTTCATGCTCCTCCTGGAGGGCACCCTTTGTTTGCCAGTCACACCCCGGTCGTAAATCCACCGCTGGCAGGGGGGCAATCCTCGTTTGTTGGGAACCCTTCACAATCCTAGGAAGTATCTTCAGGAGGCACTTTTATTCAACCCCACGTTGGGGGGCACTCGTATAACAACCCACTAGGATGAGTATCCAATCCTCTTCCTTTTGGAACATCTTACACACAATCTTATCCAGGCGACATCCCAAATACCACCTGGAGTTCTCCGGGATCGCAGTCTCATCCTCCTCATGGGTTTAATGTGTATCCGCCTCCGGGATCTACTCCTTACCATTCTCAAAGGAAAAATGTTTATCCTCCTCACGGGCAAATAAATCACCTGGCCTATAATGTTCAGAACCCACTGGGTTATGCCAATGTTTCTCATCTATCATCGAATCCTATTTATCCTAGCTAGCAACAACCGTATGTAGGGGGACCTACTGGTTACAACTATCCACCTAACCCAGTTTATGGTCCTACTGGTGTTCCTATGCTACACCAGTATCATTCACAAATTAAGCGAAAACTACCTTTCCTTGTGACTCTGGATCTCCCAGACTTGTCTCAGTTAACTAATGATCCTATTTCTCATTCACTGGTTTGGCTAGTCATTCCAGCTAAACTTCCTTCTGATATTCCAAAATTTGACAGAAACCCTGGTGAAGATCCAAACAACCATGTGCTGAATTTCCATTTGTGGTGTTCATCAAACTCCCTCATGGATGATTCTGTATGTTTGCGTCTTTTCCAGTGAACACTTACCGGTTCAACAACAAAGTGGTATATTGAACTACCACGTGCTTCTTTTCATGATTTCAATTCACTTGCCATGTCTTTCCTCACGCACTTTCAACTGCCTATCCGCTACAAGATAGGTACTGAACTCTTGACCTCCCTTCATCAAACTAACTCTGTGCATATCTCTGACCATATTCATGAGTGGAGGTGATGATGAAGGATGATCAAGGCTGTCATTCCTGACATACTATTGGCAGAATGGTTTACTAAATCACTGTTACCCCCAATCGCTCGCGATGTCGCTATGGGTGGTGTGGTCACAGAGGAACAAGACATCGCTCAGGCTCAATATTTAGATTTTTTTTATTCCCAATCTGGTACTTTGTATGATTTTCTTCCGAATGCTACTCGAGCTAATACCGATCCATCTAAACCATCATCCTCATCTCATGCGGATGGTGTTATCGGTTCCTTCAAAACTCAACCTTTTTCCCAATCGACCACACTCTCTTCTACCTCCCCCCAAACTCAGATCTATGAGGTGAATGTAGTTCAATATACCCCTTCACAACAATCCAGAGGTAAGAAGAAGACAAAGAATAAATAAAAAAATAACAATGAACAACCAAAAAATCAAGCTCAAAATCCTGCTACCGAAAAACAACCACAACGGAAACTAAAATTCCTGTGCATCATTTGTGGTGACGATCACTACACTCAAGACTATCCACTTCGCAATGAAGTGGCCAAAATTTTCCAAGGAAAGTCACAACCCATTGTGCTTACTCAGCTTTTTTCACAGCAATAATCTATGGTTGCTCAAACCCCCTCTCCTGGGGGGAGTTCTAGCGATCATGATGAGGCCTCGTCAAGTGCACATATTTATATGTTTAATGGGATCAATTTGACCACTTGCTCTAAGACATACGACACACCAGGTAACCCTGACAAAGGAAAAGACACTAACTGTACCGGTACTTTACCAGATCCATGATCATCCTCTTTTAGTCTTCCATCGGTTAATCCTCCGTCTGGACTACTCCATATTGAGAAACCCACATTTGACTCTATCTTACACCCTCCTAAGAGCACTATACACAAATCTACCTTTAATCCTAGTTCACGTGCCACCCAGAACTACAACATTGTTGAAGATTTGGCTCAAGCACCATGTGCTATGTGTGAGTTAGAAGTTCTACAACACTGCCCCAGTCAACGTAGAATGCTCTTGGACGCTCTTGGTGCTGTTGGTCCTGAGTCATCCAATCAGATCATGTTTAACCTGGACAATTATGTGTCTCGACTCTCCCACCAACTTGCTTTCCAAGTTGATGTTGTTGTTCACAATCAACAAATCCATCGAACTATTCTGGATGAGGGAGCCTCAACTTGTGTCATGTCTTTAGTGTGTTGGAAAGGTTTAAAATCACCAGCACTCAACAAATCCCCAATGATGTTACACACCTTCGATTGGCGAGGTTTTCATCCCCATGGGCTTTTACAGTCCCTGCCCATCCAATTGGGTGGCAAAACTGTTACTGTTGATGTTGAGGTGGTTTATGCTCCCCTCGATTACAACTTGTTACTTGGAAGAAGTTGGTTTTACGCTATGACTGACATTGCCTCGTCAGTTTTTTGATGTGTCCAATTTCCTCATCAGGGAAAAATTGTCACTGTTGATCAGTTGGATTTCTGCAGGACCAATGCTCACGTTCCCGCTACCAACAATATTCCTTTCTTGGAAGACCACAAGATCACGTATGAAAGCATTGGTGTTGGCTTACTAAAATATTCTAGCCTCATGGGTACCTTCCCTACACCACTTCCATCGACTACTCGTCATATTGTTACCGTCGATATGATTTCGACCGCGACTTATCAATCTTTGGAATCATCTGACCCTTGGATTGTAACTTGTCCATTGGAATTTGATGCACTAGGTGACACTATGCCACTTAGTCTAGCCGAAACATCATATGTTTCTATCCAATCCATTTCTCCCTCATCAGACGACCAACATCTATTGGCACCTGACGTTTCCTCGATGCAATCACGGTTGAGTTCCTTGTCATTTGCAATCGACTACATTTCCCCAACTTTTCCCTCGGATGAATCTATTCCGGAAATGTTTCGCATTGATAAGTTACTTTGGGATAATAACTGTCACCAATCCTCTTTTCTTCCCCCTCATGAAGAAATTCAGGAAGATATACAGTCTATCTCCCCTCCTGATGTCGATTTTCTATTGTCTCCCATGATTTCAACTTACGATGATTTGGATCCGGTAGTGGACATGGTGATTTCTTCGGTAGGATTATTGGAGCCTGATCTCCTTACTCCTATCGCAACCCTTGACATGTGTTCCTTCCCAAGTGATTATCTTCCATCTAGAGAAGATATCCTGGAGGCCATGACCGAGTTTTGTCCCTTGACATGGCATCCTTCCAGAGCATTATTCTCTTGGAAGCCATGATCAAGCAGAATCTACGAGCATAGTTTCTCTTCTTTGTGGCAAGCTCGTTAAAAAATGAAACAAAGGTCACGAGCATAGTTTCTCTTCTCTGTGGCAAACTCGTTAAAAAATGAAACAGAGGCCCTGAGCATAATTCTTTTCCTGTGTCAAGCTTGTTAAAAAATGAAACAGTCACCTATCCTGAACCTTCTTTTCATTCACCCTTCTCATCTACTAGAGAAATTGGTGACAAACTCAATGTCGGTGAATGAATTGAAGCTTGGGGGGCATGTCTCCGGCCTTTGATGATCATTTTGGAGTTAAGCCACTAGCTTTTCAAGCTGGGGGAATACCGAGCTTAGTCTTTGTTCTTTCTCGTGCTTGTAAATACATGAGAATGCATCCAGGTAACCTTTTATGTCTTTTTCGGACCTGTATGGATACACGAAAAAGGAACCCCCTGGAGTCTCCTTTAAGCTCTTTTTAGACTCTTGTTGAGTGATCTTGCTTCCTTTCCCACTTGTTAAAAGGTTTGAAAGAGCATCTTTCGAGTGATAATTTATTTCTTTTTCGGCCTCGCGAGACTAACATTACGAAAAAGGACAACCTTGGAGTCATCTTTAAGTTCTTTTCAGACTCTCTAAACATGAAAAGATTGCCGAGCGACCTTGCTCTCTTCACGCTCATTAAAGTATTTGAAGAAAGCGTTTGTTGAGCGATAGTTTATCTCTTTTTTGGTCTCATTAGACTACTTTACGAAAAAGGACCTGAGAGATTTCTCTTTTAAGTGTTTTTCCAAACTCTATAATCATGAAAACAATTCGAGTTTTCTGTCTTTAGACTCGTTAAACAAACATCGACAGGCCCATATGGGACCAAACTCTTACTTCTTTTAGTTAATTAAAAAGGAAGAGGGACTTACCGAAGGTGAGTCATATCGAGCATGTGTTACCCTCCTCGAGCTCGTTAAATTAAAAAGAGGTACTCGTCTATCTAGATGGGGAAAAAATTGAAGGAAGCAAGTCAAGCAGTTTTTGAGAACATTACCAAGTAACTCTTAGAGTCGCCCTTGAACACGAAACTTTGTCTTTGTGCACATCTTAATCCGCTAAACCTCTGCACTAAACCAATCCTCTAAGTTTTTCTTACTCCTTTGGGTCACCCGAAGAAAGTCACAGTATCCATTGCATCATCGTGTTTTGGTCCATGTCATGTTTCTACTATTGTGTCTCAGTGTTCAAGGGAAGTATCTGCCTCGAGAGTTAGCCATCACAAATATCTTGTCTCAATACTCGTGTCAGTCCATGTTCATTTGATCTACCAATTAAATCTCTGTGTATGTTTCGTGTCGTTGATGGGGGACACATCAAGGCCCTCCTTCGACGAGTCTATTCCTGTTGACTTCAACACATTATCCAGGGACTAGACTTAGAAACCAATTAGTACTTTGGGACCTACATGCATCAACGACATTCCTCCTCACATTCGACAGTGGGTTTACATCATTGACCTCTGATTGGATGATTCCATGGATGTTCAACTTCGGCTCATCCATTCACATTCGTTGGAATGTACTAAAAGTACCTTGGGAATCATTGACATTAATGATGATTTCCCTCGCGCTTGTTAACGGTTTACATCATTGACCAGTAATCAAGTGGTTTCTGCCATGTTCGACATCAGGACATCTATTCACATGGTTATATTCATACTACATTGGGATCGGTAAGAAGACCCTGGGTTGAGTCATCACTCTTATATGTACTTTGCCCAGGTTGCGAAGGAATTTCTCTTGAACAGTGGCACATATATTGTCACATAGATCCACTTTGTATTGGTCGTGGCTATGTCATGTCATCTCATAGATACACTGTGTATTCTTCGTGGCTACGATCAGTTCAGGTCATAAGAGTATAGATCCACACTGTATCATTGGTGGCTATACCTTTTATCAATACAATTATGGATCCGCAGTGTATTTTATGGCGGCCATACCTTGCAAGTCTTTATCACCCTAGCATAGGTATGCCTGCCTTGGGTTTGAAACATGTCATAATATTTGTTGGATGTTTGTGTGTAGCTTCTGTCAGGTTCTTTGCATCTATACCCTTTCTTGAAAGTCTACAAAGAATTTCAGTTATCAGTTCTTGTCTTCTAACTTCATACTTTGGGGGGAAATCTGTTACACATCAAAATTACTCACTTCAATAGTGTCGCAAGTGTCATCATTACAAGTGTCGCAAGTGTCAAGAAAATAATATTGCCATAATGCCTATGTCATACCTATAACGACATCATAAAGACACTTGAAACACATCAAACACTTGATTTGGAAGAAGAGAAATGGGTCAACAGAGTTATGTACCTCTTGCCATTTGAAAGAACCACTGAATTTGAGTTTTTAGAGGAGAGCGCTCCCCTATACCTCGGTTAGGAGTGCTAGCACCCCCCTATACACTATCTGGGAGAGTTATAACACTCCCTCTGCCATTTTGAAGGAGCGTTGATGCTGTTAGGAGTGATGGATCCCCCCTATACCTTAGTAGGGAGCGTTATAACGCTCTGACAACCCTTTTGAAGGAGCGCTACCTATTCTGGACAACAATTGGTTTGTTGAGGAGAATGAGGGAAAGATCCCTTCAATCTTTGAAGGTAGTTGGATTCAAATCCTTGGCCAATCCATGATCACAGGGCAGATCCATAACTAAAGGAGGAAAATACTCAACTTACTCCAAAGATATCTCAAGTAGTTGGGCCTCTCCAAGCCTATATAAGCAGGCTTTCTTATGGTGAAAAGGGGAATGATTGGAAGCATGAAACCTATGATCTCATAGAAAACACACAGTGAAGATGAGAATAATCAGTGAAGTTATTGTCATTCTGATCGTGGGTCTCTTGAGCAAGGGTTAGATAAGGAGGACTTGATGAAGCTGCTACACTCGCATCTACGGCTGTAAGTTTCCTTCGTTGTTGTTCTCATTAATATGATATGCTTGGCCTGTTTCTTTCTAGTTTGTGCTTGATCTCACATGAACTTGTCTCTAAGTAGATAGATCTATTTCGAGCTAATATCAGTAGAGTAGGAAGTGGTTGTACTCTTGTGTGTCTACAGGGATTATCGAGGAGCGAAAGATTGGAGCTCAACTCGGACTGTGCAGTGACAAACACTGGTAAAAGGTACTTCTTTTCTCCTTCATCCTCACACATTAGTTTATCTAGACCTAAAAGGAAGTCAGTGTCCATGATAAGCATCTTTTGTCTTAAGAGTTAAGAGTCTAGCTCTCAAGAGGAGATCTACCTGTCCGTAGGGAGATTTTCCTTCAACAATTGGGCCGAGTACTACTGTTGGAACCCACACGTATATTAGAGAGATATAGCACAGGGAAAACCCTTGTCTGTAGAACCCTTGAATACCTAACCCTTGGGGGATAGAAACATAAACAAATTAAAACAAACCAGATCTATTGCTGTGCAATGGTGTTCGGGTTGCCAAGTAAATACACATTTCTTTTTGGTTAAGCATTTGGGGATTTCATCACTGCAGTATTCTTTAGATTGGAGTATAACTCCGCAGGTGTAAAAACAAACAAACAAAAAAAAAGTCTGGAAATTTTTTCACCATTATTTGAGACCTATTCCATTGGATT
Organism: Picea engelmannii; assembly: GCA_009831015.1. Taxonomy (NCBI): domain Eukaryota; kingdom Viridiplantae; phylum Streptophyta; class Pinopsida; order Pinales; family Pinaceae; genus Picea; species Picea engelmannii. The sequence goes on from ML778217.1 coordinate 790,879, forward strand.
CATCTCTTCGCCCTTATCACATTCATCCATATCATTTTTCGGAAAAAATTTTGACCCTGCTTGCCCCTTTTCAGTTCACCCATCCTCATGGCCCATACCCATAGCAAAGATCTAGAAACTTGCTTCAACACCTTGCAATCTGATTTCATTGAGACCCAAAAAGAAGTGAAACAACTCAGTGCTACTGTTGCCTCCATCGATTCATCCATCAATACAACCATAAATACAACCATGCGGTCTTCAATGGAGGAATTCAAACAAGAACTGACCACCCATCTTGAATCTTTCTTTGCATCACTCTGCACCAAACTGAAGATCCCTACAGATGACCCTTTCTCTGAAGCACCTCCAAAGACCGAAGGTGAACATTCCTCCCATTCCCATACCTTTCAGCCCCATCACTTTCAACGTGACCTACGGCTTCCGCGGGTGGATGTGACCAAATTTGATGGCTCAGACCCCACTGGTTGGGTCACCCAAATGGAACATTATTTCTCTTTATACGGCATAACAGATGACTTAGCCAAACTTCGGTATGGTGTTCTCCATCTAGATCAAGAATGTTGGCAATGGTGGCAATGGAGAAAAACTTCCCGTCAAGGGTATATTGCTTGGAGCCAATTTGTGACTGAGCTCTATGAATTCTTTGACACGGACACCAACCATTTGGGTCATTTGACAAAGTTGAAACAATCCAGAATAGTAGAAGACTTCATAGCTACCTTTGAGAGCCTGGCTTTTTGAACAGAGGGCATGACTGATGCTTTCTTTCGAGAGTGTTTTATCAGTGGCCTCAAAGAGGAGATTCGGGCCCATGTCCTCATGGCTCGACCCTCGAGTTGGGTGGAGGCTACTAAAAGAGATAAAGAAGCACAACAGGTTGTATCCTCTCAAAACCAAAAACCTTCCTTTATCCCTCGCCCTAAAACCGTCATTCCCACTACTCACCCCACCCCATTGAAGATCCAAAAATTGACCAGGGATGAAATGGATGAATGCCAACTCAAAGGCCTTTGTTATAATTGTGATGACAAATATTTCCCGGGCCACAAGTGTAAAGAACAAAATCTTTTTATGGCCATCTCTGAGAATATTTTGGAAGAGGATATTGAAACTCCCCTTTTGTCTGAGTCACCTGAAATCATTGACATAACCCTTCCCTCAGACCCTCCCGAAGTAGAACCCGTCATTTCCCTCAATGCTCTCACTGGCTTCTCTGCTCCCCAAACCCTCAAGTTAATTGGTTACATCAAGCATTGGAAGGTCATCATTCTGGTTGATAGTGGAGGCACCCATAATTTTATTCATCTCCGCATTGCCCAAGACACTTATTACTACATTCATGCTGTCAACAATTTCCAAATCATGATTGCCAATGGTGGTTCCATGAAATGTGGAGGGCACTGTGAAAATGTGCATTTCCAAATTGGTGACTACCACCTAAAATCCCATATGTTTGCTATCGACATGGGTGGTTGTGACATTGTGCCGGGGGCAGACTGGCTAAGAACTTTGGGTCCTGTTCTCATGGATTTTAAGGCATTAACCATGCAATTCGACCAGGAAGGCCACCAATATAAATTCCAAGGCATCACTGCTAGTTCACCTGAGGTCATTAGTTCCCATCGCATGGAAAAGATGCTCAAAAAAGGTCATTCTGGTGTCATTGCCCAACTCGATGCCATACAAGCAACAGAGACACCCCCGGTGCCGCATGACCTCCAAGCCCTCGTTTCTAAACATCAAATGGTATTTTCCACTCCCCAAGGACTCCCTCCTTCCCGTGGTGTTCATGATCACTCCATTCCCCTTGTACCCGAAAGCCTTCCTCCCAATATCCGTCCCTATCGCCACCCCTTTTCACAAAAAAATGAAATTGAGAAAATGGTCCAGGAACTCCTTAATGCAGGCGTTATCTGCCCTAGTATGAGCCCTTACTCTTCTCCTGTAGTCATGGTCCTAAAGAAAGAAGGTTCTTGGAGAATGTGTCCTGACTTCCATGCCCTCAACAAACTAACCATTAAAGACAAATTTCCCATTCCTGTCATTGATGACCTCCTGGATGAATTGAGTGGCGCCCAATTCTTTACTAAACTTGATCTTCACTCGGGCTATCACCAGATATGTATGAAAGAGGCAGACATTCCCAAGATGACCCTTCACACTCATGAGGGCCACTATGAGTTTTTGGTCATGCCTGTTGGCTTGTGTAATGCCCCCTCCACCTTCCAAACCCTCATGAATCATGTCTTCTGTTCCTTTCTCCATCATTTTGTCTTAGTTTTCTTTGATGATATCCTCATCTATAGAAAAACCTGGACAAACCATCTTACTCATGTGGATCAAGTTCTCCATCTACTCTCTCAGCACCAACTTTTCCCGAAACAGTCTAAATGTGCTTTTGGTGCCTCCGAAGTAGAATACTTGGGTCATATGGTTGGCAAGGATGGCATCATGGTGGATCCAAAAAAGATTGAAGCTATGCAAGATTGGTCACACCCAAAGACTCTCAAAATATTGCATGGATTTCTGGGCTTAACAGGGTATTATCGCAAGTTTGTTAAGAAATACAGAGAGATTTCAACACCTCTCACTGCTCTCCTAAAAAAGAACTCTTTCACTTGGACTCCAGCCGTTGCTCAAGATTTTCAAACCTTGAAGACGACCATGTGCACCACTCCAATTCTGGCCCTTCCTGATTTCACAAATACCTTTGTGTTGGAATGTGATGCCTCAAGGAAAGGAATCGACGCTATCCTTATGCAAGAGGGTCGACCTTTGGCCTTCACCAGCAAGAAACTGTCTGAAAGGAATCTAGGAAAACCCATTTACGAAAAGGAAATGTTGGCTATTATGCATGTCGTTGATCTATGGCGCCCTTATCTCTTGGGGCAACGCTTCCAAAATAAGACTGACCATCAAAGCCTCAAGTACTTTCTAGAACGACGCATTTCCTCCCCGGAGCAACAAAAATGGGTGACTAAGCTCTTTGGATATGATTATGAGATCATTTACAAGAAGGGAAAAGACAATGTAGTTGTGGATGCACTGTCTCGAAAATATGAATAAGAAGGATCCCTTTTTTCTCTTTCCTTCATTGTACCCTATTGGCTCCAAGCTATGCGCCAGGAATGGTTTCAAGATCCCAAAAGTTGACATCTGATCTAGCAATTGTAGAACAAGGCTCCGGCTCCCCCAGGGTACTCTTGGCTCTAGGATGAGCTTCGATACAAAGGCCATTTGTATTTAAGTAAACAGTCAAATCTTAAATCCATGGTACTTTCTGAGCTTCATGCTATACCCACAGTGGGGCACTTAGGGTTCACCAAAACATATGACAAGGTCAAACATTCTTTTTTCTGGGATGGTATGAAACATGACATCCGTAATTTTGTCGCTGAATGTGAGGTATGTCAACACAACAAGTGAGAAATAGTCAAATATCTAGGCACACTACAACCACTTCCGATTCCACCTGCTATTTGGAAGGATATCTCTATGGACTTTATTACCGGCTTACCCAAATCGAGGAATAAATCAGTCATAATTGTGGTTGTGGATCGCCTTTCCAAGTATGCTCATTTCTGCACTCTTCAACACCCATTTACTGCATCCACAACGGCTCAAATTTTCATGGACCAGGTCTTCAAGCTTCATGGCACGCCACACTCTATTGTTTCTGATCATGACCCAACTTTCACAAGCAATTTTTGGCAAGAACCGTTTAAGCTATAGGGCACCCAATTGCATCTCAACACAACTTATCATCCCCAGACTGATGGTCAAACGAAAGTTGTCAACAAGTGTTTGGAAACATATCTGAGGTGTTTTGCCTCTGAAAAACAACATCAGTGCGCTCAATGGTTACCCCTAGCTGAATGGTGGTACAACACTTCCTACCATACAACTACTCACATGACTCCTTTTGAAGAGGTATATGGACATAAGCCACCTTCAGTTCTCTCATACTTACCAGGTACCTAGAAGGTCTAGGCAGTTGACCAAACACTTATAGTTTGAGAGGATATTCTTCGTACCCTTAAAGAGAACTTGGTCATGGCACAGAATCGCATGAAGCAACAAGCAGATCAAGGTCGCTCTGAACGTCAATTTGCAGAAGGGGATCAGGTGTTTCTGCGACTGCAACCATACAAGAAAAATTCCCTCAAGGCCGAGCATTGTCAGAAGCTAGCGCCCAAATTTTATGGTCCTTATACAGTTCTCAAGTGTGTGGGACAAGTTGCATATCAGTTAGCTCTGCCCAGTCAGTCGAAGCTACATCCTATTTTTCATGTTTCATGCTTAAAGAAGGTGATTGGAACTAGGTGCCAAATTCAAACCAACCTTCCAGAGTTAGCTGAAGAAGGATCCATTTGGCTACAACCTGAAGTAGTTTTGGACCAGCGTGAGCGTTGCCTGCATTAGAGAAACATCAAGGAAGTGCTAGTCCAGTGAAAAGATACGACTCCAACAGATGCCACTTGGGAACCAACTACCATTCTGCAACAGTTTCCACATCTCAAGCCTTGAGGACAAGGCTATTTTTAAGGGGGCAGACATGTTAAGGTCCTAACCCACACATAGGTAGATCAATATATTCAGATGTAATAAAGGTCAATATTAATAAGGCCTTTCAATAAAATAGAATAAGGCAGATGTAAGAAGACCTAATAGAAGCTTCCGCTTCTAGAAGGATCTTCCTCTAGATGCTTCTCTTGATAGACATATTTAGTATAAATAAGGGTCGAGGGTATGAAAACCCTAGCTTGGAGATTATTGTAACAGAGCGTTGCTTGACTGGAAGTTGCCCCCTCGAAGAGGCCCATGAACATTGCTTTCTGAATCGAAGTGTTATTTTTGTTGTTGTTCTTATATCATTACTATGTTATTGTGGAGATTATGCTGGTTATATTACTGTTATTCTACCATTTCTAGCATTTTATTTCTGTTTGCATATTTATTATATCTGGTATCTTGCAAGGACAGTGAATTGATCAGATCATTGAATGGGCATTACACAACATCATAAGTTGACAAGACAGTGACAACTATCAGATGAAATTACTTAGATCATCTGGTAGGGGAAAAATGCATAATCAAACTTTGCCAAGGATAAAAATCATGTCGTAGTTTTGAAGTTTGGTTTAATTAAAAGGAGCGGATAAAAACCATATCGGGTTGGTTCTTTTTTCCCTTAAGTTATGAATTGTTTTTTTTTTTAAATTTTAACATGGTCATGTAGCCATCAATGAAACATGGTCCAAACGTTATGAGTTTAGATTTCCAATTAAAGCTAATAATCTTTTAAGTGATACGTAGGGAGAAATTCTCTAAGGGTTCAGTCAATGACCTTGTAAAAGATTTCAATTTCATTCTTTACAGTCATGAAATTGAAAAGGGTAACACGATATAACTATCTATAATATAAATCAAACAAAACTGATCAACAATAGAAATCACCAAAAACAATCAATCTGACATATATACATGCTAAGTAGTGGATACAAAAACTCTTTTTGCTATTTTTGTGTTTCAAAAATCATCAAAATGAGATGGTTGTTAGGCTTCCAACAAGAGTAGGAGGCTCTGAAGGGTGAGTAGAGTTCACATAATTCTAGTGTGGGTAGTCAACCTTCAGATGGGAAGAGGGGATTAACCCCTTCTAATTTTGTTTGGAGATTGAGTTCGTACAAGATGACATTGATGGATTCCCATGATAAAGAGGCTTCTAGGAGCACATTGAGGGAGAGCAAGCCTTCTATGAAGTTTTCAAAATTCATGGCATTGATATGTAGCATCATCGATTCTGTGACTTCTAGTGTTGAGGGAGAAGTTGACCAACATGGTTGGAGGGATGACTGTGTGTAGGATGATGTGTGTGACATTATGCCAGTGTCAAAGGAAGAACTAGTTGAAAGTGGCTCTTCAATAAGAACCTTCCTCGCTAAAAGGAAGTGTTGATGTTTGTAGCATCAGACAAGTATTTCCACATCGATTTTGTGTTTAACATGTGGAAGTCATCCTTAATTCCTCTTAGGACTTAGGAGATTCACTTTATCAAAGTGATTATTAAAGTGAGTGTACTTTTTTAATTAGCATGAGATTAATTTAATTAAATGCCTAAGTATTTGACATTAGTGAATTAAATTAAATCCTATCCATTATATCTAAAGTGAAGGTGAGATTTAATCTTAATCGTTGATCACTTTGGATATCTAGGGTTTTTGATTTAGGGTAAAATAAATATTATAAAAGGTAGCCTAAGTGAGATGAGGGGTGTTGGCACAAGGGCAAACCCAGGGTTCAACGCTCAAGAGCGCACCAACAAAGCCCTAACTACCAGCCCTTTCGGCAACACCTGTGAAGAAGATGAAGTCTCACCCAAGGTAGAGGCAGGGGTGGTTGCAAGACTCAGGTGTCTGCAACCTTAGCTGGGACACAGATCTATGATTCTATCCTTATAGCACACTTAGCATCGATTATTCATCAATATTCAACCCTTCTTATACTTCACAGATAAAACATAACATCGCAACATTCACTTAGATCTAAGATATTTCATCACTTAGCAACAATAAAATAGATCAGATCCAGTAGATCAACACTAAGCATCTTCATACATATCAGATCTAACATTCATACACATCTAAGAAGCACGAAGCCTAAGTAGATCTATATAAATATATCAAAGCACTTAGCAACGTAAGAGATAAACACATCAAGTCAAATCACAAAGCATAATACACAGATTTACATGGTTCACCCCCTCCTCGGGGCTATGTCCACGAACTCTTCTTCTTTATTAGTGTCTTCAATCGGTTACAACACAAAGCCACTCAAAACCCTTACTTCACACAGGACAGAAGATCTGCGCAACTCGCTAGATCCTTCTTCCTTGTACTTCAGCACAAAGCCTTCTACAACCTCTTACAAAAACTTGCACTTAGCTCTGCAAGCCTCTTACAATCATGCACAGAGCATTTAAAATCCACATCTGATCACACAGATATAACTACTAGCACTAATCCATCAACCATTCTTACATTGCCTAAGTATCTATTTATACATTACAAAAGTGGGCCTAAGTGTGGGTAAACCCACGGGTCGACATCCCTTTCCCATTACATTAACCCAAAACCCTAAAAGAGGCCCAAAAGTGGACCGAGATCCCATGATATCTGCTTCACTTGGTGCTCCTTCTTCGACTAGATGTAGAGGTCCAAAAATAGGTAAAAATGACCAAGGTTATCCCAAAACTTGGTCAAGGGTCAATAGGCCCCCAACACTCACCTATGACTCATCCCGAGTCACTCTGGTCTGCGCAATTCTACTTCAAAAGCCTCGAGCTTGGCTCGAGATGCTACTTCACTATGGCCTCCCACTGAGTGAATGCTAGGATCACTGTGCCATTTACTGGTCCTTCCAGGCCCTGTTCTACAGTGATGACAAATTTCTCAAGCTCTGCTCCCTGGATTTTGATCTTGGAAAATAACATGCATGCCTTGTATTGCACCAGTTGGATTCGGTGAGTGATTTCCATCACTTTTCTCTGGATCATATGTATCTGTTGCTGAGCTATGTGCTGTTCATGAGATATTTTCATTCTATCCACTGCAAACAGGGCCTTCAGTTGCGCTTGTACTATATCTGCATGTTGCTTTGCTTCCTGAAGCTGCAACTCCAACACCTGTAACTCCAGATTCTCATAAGTCTGGGTGCTCTGGTTACTGAGATGATTTCACTCCAAGGCAAGAGCTTTCAATTGTTCAAATGCACTGCGCGCAGTTGCTTCTCGTTGGTCTCTTATCTCCTAAGGGGTCTCGGGCACAACGCGGAGTTCTAAATCAGAAATGCACTGCTGAAGCTTCTGTATAACTTCTTCAAGTTGTGCCACTTGCTGTGGAACTCTCTTTTCAGCCTGTACTTCGATAACAGTCATAGAGAAGAGAGCTCTTTTGACTATTTCCTTGACTTCAAGCTGCTCTACGAGCAACTGTTCCTTGCTTTTCTGTAGCTCTGCTTTCTCTTTGTCCCACTATACTTGAAGAACAATTTTTTCTCGATCGAAAGCACTGTACTGCTCGACAAGTACTCCTTGTACCTATGCCAAATCCTGGGTGGCTTGTGCTGTGTCTTCTTGAGCTTGTCGAAGGCGAGCTTTGACCATATCAACAATCCGGTGAAGTTGCGATGGCTCATCTCCTTGTTCTACTGTTCTACTGCGCGGCTAGAATGGAGTGCCTGCTGCACTCCTTAGAGTTCAATATCTATACAATTATACATCTACTCCTTCTTCGCCTCCTGCTTCTCTATTATCTCCTTTGAAGCATCATTTACCACTGCAATGATGAAATCAAAGTCATCCAACGTGAGGGTAGTTCGCATCTTGGTTACAAGGGTTCTAGGTTTCTTTTCGGAGGAAGATTTCAGAGGTGAGACCTTCCTTTTCTTCGACGAGTCTTCTTCATCCCTAAGTGGTGGTACTTCACCTTTTTGTTGTTCATTTTCTTCCCCTTCTATCTCTTCACCATCATCTCCTTCATCTGGTGTGATAGAGGAAATCCTTACATATGCACTGTCTACTGTGTGAACCTCTTCAGGCTTCTTCATTTTGCTTGGTCCTGGTGTATCCGATACAGTCTCTGGGATATCAATATCAGAAAGCTCTGCAGGGTTTGCTGGAATGAGAAGGTCGGTTGACCAATCTTTGGTGATCTCTTCGATGTCTTCCTAGGTCAACTTGTAATAAGACTGCAACTGTTGCTTGTGTTCATCATCTCATGCTGTTACATAAATGAAGTGGAGATCCGCACTGGACTTCATTAAGGGTCTGAATCTATGGAGTGTGTTTGGGGTAATGTGAGGCATATCCTAGATAGCGGTCTTCAGCTGGTTGTAGTATATGTGGAAGATGACATTCAACTGCCATTTCTTTCTCATATCGGTTGAGTACGACAGGGTACTGAAAATTGCATCCAAAGGTTCAAATGGATCGGTCTCTGGGAAAGTGGCACCCTACAGCATCTCCCATGCTATGAAGGTGATCAGTATGAGAAGCCAACTAAAATGGAACTCACGCCCTTGGTCTTTTTCTTCCCTGCAATCTAGTTCGAGCTGATTCACCAAGTACTTTTCCCAATTCATTTGATGTCCTTCTGCGCATTTCCCTGTGAGATCAACTACAAATCTAGTTACTTGGGTGGGCCAGTTCTTGCGAACTAGCTTGCCTGCGATCAACTAACAGGCAAGGTGCACTATGACGCTCTGAATAGAGGCTACCTTGTAGCCTCACGTGCCCTTCTCGACATCACCATAGGTTTCTTTGATATTCGTTGCTAGCGCTCTGTCTGTGGTCTTTCTAGGATAAAACTCCTCTGGGTCAGGGCCTTGCATGATGATTCCTATGATCTGTTTGATCAAGGTCGGATGTATTGTGACATGGTGGTTCAACCAAAATTAGCCTCCATGATAGCAAGACAAAAGAAATCAGATCGCAATGACTACTTTATACAATCACTAGTTCTGCGGGCTTCGAATTCTCAGTTGGCAAAAGTGTTCTTCGGGCATGGCGCGATGAACTAAATAAGAAATTTGGCAACGGTCTGCTTGCAACGGGTATGAATCTTCCATTAACATTGATCTGTTCATTATGGCGAGGTCTAATGTTCTGGTGGCGATCCTTTAATGCTTTTCTGTCCATTCGGGGTGGAAGTCGAACGGGTATATTGATCCAACAACTATATTGCTTCGCCATGACGAAGTGCCATAGGTCGCTGTTTTGATATCCCGACGAAGCTCAAATTCTACAAGTTTTCTTTCTGCGATGTTCCATCTGGAATCTCTTGTAACTTTTCAATCTTTGACCTCTTCTTACTTAAATTTCTAGGCTTCTTCCTAGTAATCTTCAACTCAGTCTGTCTTTTTCCATTCTGATTCCTATCTTCTTTTAGCATAGTCACTGCGCGATGTTGAGATTATCTCCGAGGAAATAATTCTTCTTTCTCTGGGAAAGGTGCTTCAGTATTCTGCAAGCCTTCTGACATTATTTCATCTTCGACATTGGGGTCTATAGTGTCAAGGAGCTTTGAACTGTTCTTCTGTTCTTCAATCAACTTTGCAATCTTCTTGGTCATAAAATCTTTTAATTCTTGTTTCTTCTATTCTAAAACTTCTTCTTCTTCCTTCCGTCTAACTTGATCTTTGTCAATCCAAGGTTTTCCAAGTAACATAGTAAACAGGGAGATGTCCTCAATAAATTTAATAATATCAAAATCTTCTTTAGTTGAGGTTCCATTAGCATTCGTATATATCTGAGTGAGACTTCCACACAAGTTTACCAATTTTCCTCTAAAGAGTCCTATTCCTCCTAGTGAAGGGATCATGACATGCTTCCCTATAGATTCCCACGTTCTCTCTGTCATGGTATTCATCTATGTTTCCTCATCTAGAACACAATCAATGTCGAAGCCCCCTATCCTTATTCGATGCATTCTTTTTCTTTAAAGATCTCTGATAATATGACATGTCGGTGTTCATTAAGGGTTTCTTTCATCTGAATTAATACTTTCTCTGATTCTTTCTGAGGTTCTGCTATCTCTCGATCTTCCTTAGGGTTTAGATTCATTCATTTGAGCCTAGCAATCATTCTGGGGCAATCCAATACTTCATGATCTAGAGCTTTGCAACAAAGACAACTAGGTCCTCCACCAGGGCATTCCTTAGCTATATGTCCCGATTTTTTGCAACTGTAACATAGCGTTTGATCCGAAATCGGATTCAGAGGCCTGTCAGGGCATGAAAAATGATCAAAAATGAAAGTGCTCGGAATCCGATGAAACCAACACCATTGCGTCTGGCTCGTCTTCCTGATTCCGGTGGTATAATTTTTATGTCAAACGGAGTCCGTATGAAGAAGATATCGCATTCTGTCCGCCGAGCCAAACAGGCAAAATTTTGGGATGCTGACTGTACCTGTCCGTACAGTGACACGTGTCAGTCCGTACAGATGACGTGGCATGTCTGTATAGCTGATGTGGCATAACCAGGATGCAACAAGTGGCAGCATTGGAGGATGACACGTGGCAGCGTCAAGAGAGGACACGTGGCGGATTCCGTACAGGACACGTGGCAGCACCGGAAGGTGACACGTGTCAGTCTGATTTGGCATTTTCGGAGCGCACTTGGACCAATCCCGAAGTGACACGTGTCACCACTGGAAGGGTGACACGTGGCAGGGTGATGTCAGTAGGTGACGTGGCAGGCTTACGTGGCAGTGATGACTGGGCGTACGACGGATGATGTGGACCAATCAGGTGTTGACACGTGGCACTGTTCGGGCGAATGAAAAGGTGCCACGTGGCCCAATCACAGGCTGCCACGTGGCACCCCGAGTTTTGACAATGTGGGCTATGTTAAAAATTGTTGTGGCCCGGGGGGGAGTCGAACCCCGGACCTCCGCCTTTGTAACGCCTTAACACCGTCCGCTAGCCACTGTACCATTGTATGTTGCTTGTTATGTATT